>APFE030394672.1:26960-80753 GCA_000404065.3 Pinus taeda
ATAGTAAATTATTAATTAATTTAATAAATATAAATTATTAAATTAATTATAAAATATATTAATTGGGCCATTAGGTATAAATTGTTAAATTATAATATAATACTATAATTATTAAAATGAATATACGACCAGTATACTTTCACTAAGTATTTATTGTTATATAAGTTAAATATAAATTATAAAATATATTAATTGGGCCATTAGGTATAAATGATAAATTAGAATAAAAATATTATTATTAAATATACCAAGGATATTATTTTAATATAAATTAGTTAGGTTTTTGGAATTTATATATATAACAAATGAATACTTTATTATATAAATTACCGAATTTAACTATTTCCTAGAATAAAAATAAATAAAAATATAACAGGAATATTATTGGTCTGACTTGGGTCATTAGGTCAAAATTAGTCGTTGGCAATATAGCCGTTGGAGTCTCTGCATACACTATTTAAACATGATAAGCTGGATCTGATCTTCAACTTGTCTTGACGATGAACCACACTGGTTGGTTCGAAACGCGTCGACAAAAGAATACTTATGTGATTTCGCCGAAGATTCTCTAAACAATGTTATTAGCCTCTCCACTGTCAACTAAGGAATCTATGCTACTGCTGAATCTCCTACAGAACCACCTGCTATGTTGCCAACATTGCATTGTGCTCCTCAGCATCTAACTGCCACTATTCTATAATTGTTACTCTAGAATCTGATTGCATCAACTAACATTGATCCATCCTACACCTGAATATTGTGGGCTCGTGTAGTAAGGTAATGATCCATGAGGAGGACACCTCACTTGACCCTACACAAATCTACAACTCTGGGACTATAGCTCCATATCACCCCACCTGACTCCTAGAGGTATAAGCTCACACATAGAAAAATCTTCCTCTAACCTGGAGGATAATCTATCAATCTCAGAGGACACTGCTGCCTAGTCCTACTTCTCTTACTTTTCCTTCTTCCTGAGAGAACACTGCATACTGTAATGGTCGAACTCACCACATCTAAAGCACTTGACATTTTATAGGTCCTTATTATTCCTTTTTCCCCTTATCCCTAACTGGGACCCTTTGATGTTAGGGCCAAGTTCTCCTCTTCACCCTTCGATCCCTTGCAGTTTATGTTGTCATTGATGGTACTCTTTACTACAGCTCGCCTCATGATCTAGATTTAAATAGGAACTCAACAAACTACAGATATAACCATACATATAGAGATGCAGCAAAAACAATACTTCATTTCATTACTGTAAAATATTGAAATATGCTTACAAACAAAAATGGAAATAAACTAGCTAGGGCAATGGTAGTTTATCTCTAAGAAGAGATGTGGCGGCTACATGCCTCTGAAGTGTGTTACAATGAGGCTCGAAGTCCTATTTATTGTTTAGAAATAATGGAAAACACTAAATATCCAAAAACCTAACCCTAGAAGATGAAACACCAAACTATGGGCCCGTTTTGGGTAAATTGGTACATTAACTTCCCGGGGTCGTAACTTTGGCATACGATCTTTGTTTGTTGAAAAATGTGCAACAAGAAATGTTAAACTTAGAATGTGCTAAAAATAAACCTACTAAAAATAGCATGTCTAGAAATAGCAGTTTGGCTAGTGAGGTCATTAGCCACCTTGGGTGAGAGGTGAAACTGCTAAAAATAGCATTTCTAGGTCCCTTCCAATTTATACCAATCCCTGGTCTATCTATAGGAAGTAAATTTGAATTTGGTCTTACCAATAGTTTGGAATATTAATTAATTAATTCTCCATGAGTTAATTAGTTAAGGAAAAGCAAACTTGAAGTATTTGTGAGAACATGCAATTATTTCTCCATTAATTGGGGAATGTGTCCTTGATTTGCTCCATTGATTGAGGAATTAAGGATGAGTTCTATATTGAGAGGATCAGTTGACTTAGTTTAACTTAGTCAAGTTCAGTTAGATTAATCCAACAAGTTGTTAAATTAATGAGATATAGTTTGTTGATGCTTGCATGCATGTGACAACTATTATTTTCAAATAACTGTGTATTCACTCATGGATAACTGATACATGTCAGTTATGTCAGAGACCCAGTTGAGATCAGAGAAGGGATAGTGTACTATCAGTTGGATGAATATTTTTCCTATAAAGGAAGCTCATCCATGATGAGGATTTATCTCCTTTAGGTTTTTGTAGTTATTTCAGAGGTCAGTGTTGTGTGTGAGGTGAGAATCACACAGGTTGCAGTTAGAGGACCCAGGAAAATTGTGCATAGAAATAGGAGGCTTGGAGGATAGAGGAGAAGGTTTGTGAGAAGCCTTTGACTGTCTATGAGCAATAAAGGGATTGTGCTAAGAGCTAGATAGCTTCCGAGCTAAGGCTTTGTGTAATCCAGACATATTTCCACTTGTATGATAATACAGAGACGGGGTTGTAGGTTGGTTCTTTCCCCTGGTTATATCTTCTGTGCTATGTGTGTTTGATTTCTCCATATCAATTATATGTGTTCTTATTGATGTTGCTTATGTTCAATTAAATTGGTTGTAGAATTAGATCAAGTGTTTTGCTTTAGTACATTGCATTACCAGTTGATCTACGGGTGGGAAATTTTTACACAGTATTAGAGCTAGTTGATTTGTAGAAAAAGTTCTACATGGTATCAGAGCTAGCTGATTTGTAGAAAAATTCTACACTGTTTGACGTGCAAAATATCTTGTTAGAAAGATCTATCCGAGAACTACAAATTTGGGAAGATTAATATTTGTTCATGGACCCATGTTGCTCCTAGTTTTCCCAAAAATGTCATTTAGGGCCTCAAAATGGCTCCGGAAGTTCAGGACCTGAAAAACTGCTAAAAATAGTAAATTGTGCTACAATTAAGGAAACTGAAAAAGCTAAAAGAAATAATGGTGGGGGTCCAAGTGGACTTGGCGGGTGGCCACCAATATCTACATGGATCATTCCGCCCCCCTTAGGAAGCAATGGTCCCCATTGCATTGAGTTCCTCCATGAGATGAGGAAACTTCTACTGAACTTGGTCCCTAGTGAGCCACTTGTCCTAGTGAAGGCGTTGGCCTACCTTGAAAACTCAATACAATTGGATATTTTACTGTTGAATGTGCTTGATCTGTGTGTCCATGATCTGATCAGTTGCAGCTCGTTCCATGCAATTTGGATTTAACTCTGTGGGTGTGAGATGTTCTGTAATGTCAGATGTGTCTAATAATGGTGGAAACTATGGCCGAAGGCGGTCCACATTGAACACTAGGTGTAGGCCAAGGAATGGGGGAATGTTGAGCTCAAATGCATTGTCTCCCACAACCTTGGTAATGGTGTAAGGACCATATTGGAGTGGTCTGAGTTTTTGATAGGCTCCGGTAATGCGTTCATTTTGTAAATGCAACCAGACTTTGTCGCCCACCTGAAACTTGTGTGGCACCCGATGTTGATCATGTCGCTGCTTGTACTTTGAATTTGATTTCTCTAGAATGTCGTGGACCTGTTGGTGAATATGTTGAATGTGCTCAATGAAGTTGTTTGCATTATCTATTTCAGACTGGACATGAGCCGAATCTACGTGAGTAGCTGCAAATGGCATGGCCACATCAATGGGACATAGTGGCTGGAATCCCAAGCCCACCTAAAAAGGGTTGTGACTAGTCGAGTTTTGGAGAGCCCGGTTGTAGTTGTGTTGAACATAGGGAGGCTCTCATCCCATGTGCGTGGATGATTTGAGTTGTACATGCACAGAATGTGTATGATCATCCTATTGACAACCTCTGTCTGGCCATCAGTTTGAGGATGGAAGGTTGTGGACTTAGTGAGTTTGGTGTCCAACATCGACCAGAGACTAGACCAAAATGTATTGAGGAACCTGATGTCTTGATCTAAGATGATAGACTATGGGATCCCAAAGTGTACCCACACTCGTTCAAAGAAGAGTTTAGCAGTGGTTTCAGCTGTGATATTCTTCTTGCAGGTTGCCATAGTGGCCATCTTTGAGAACATGTCGATGACCACAAAAACACAATCATTTCCATGCTTAGTGGAAGGAAGGTCCGACATGTAATCCATGGATATGGATTCCCAAGGTTGACTAGGGGTAGGCAGCAGGGTATAGAGGCCTTGCTTCTTGATGGTCGGTTTGGCAATGGTGCAAGCAGTGCATGATCTGATGTACTTCCCAACATCCTGTCGAAGATTCAGCCAATAGAAATACTTCTGCAGTACTACCATTGTTTTCTTAACCCTGAAATACCCAACAGCCCAACTGTAGTGTGCTTCCCGAATCATCTTGGCACGCTCACTTGAAGGAACACAAAGGTGACCCAGGTGGCATAACAAGGCATCCTGGAGGTGAAAATCTAGAACATGTTGACCCTCCAAAAGCGTCTGGTATGTGTGGCCGAATTCTGGGTCGCTTTTGTAGAGAAGTGGCCAATCAAAAGTCTCGTTCCCACAAGAGTTGAGCACGGTGGTTACCACCATGATCAGTGGTCGATTGAGGCAATCTGCAACATTATTAGTGTTTCCCTTCTTATACTTGATATTCAAGTGGAACTGTTGCAGGTACGCGGACCACTTATGATGGCGAGCATTTTACAATTTCCCTTGGGTCTGTATGAACTGCAGGTGTTGGTGGTCTATGTGGATGATCGTTTCCTTCCCCAAAAAGTAATGCTTCCATTTTCAACAGGCCAGCACAATGGAATACATCCCTTTGTCATAAGTGGGATACTTCTGGACTGTGTCTGAAAGTGTCTCACTGTGATATGCCACTGGATGCCTGTGTTGAGTAAGGACTGCCCCAATAGCATAGTCAGAGGCATCTGTCTCGACCTTGTTGACATGGTGAATGTTCGTTATACCAACAAAGGGGAACTAACCCGATTGCAGGCCCTAATTAGATATTCTTTCGTTAGGAGTGGCTAGTTACAATGGGTTTTAAAGGATCTCGTAAACTGTTAAAGGTGTTGAAGGATGGCTTTCGAGAGGAAGACTTTAATTAAATCAACAAAAGGAAATAACTAACCTATATGTATCAAATCCTATCTAAACTACTTAAGTTAGTCCTAATTATCCTAATCTATCCTCCAGGAGCATAGCAAAAAGAGGTTAAATATCATATATAAATTCCAAGTCCAAATGAATCAATTACTAGTTCACAAAAGAACAAGGTTGCATTAAATCTGAATTGCAATCCGATTACTCATACAGGAATACACATTCCTTTTCATACAAATAAAGCTTGCAACTGATGTCTAACATAGTTTCAAATCAAGGATTGATCATGAGTTAACTATGATGAAGAATTACATTCAACCAACCAAGGTTAATCACAAGTTGTATCATTATCAATATGCACAGAAACAAAACATGTTTGTATTTATGCTGGCAACAACACCCTGTTTCAAAACACATAAAAGCAAAGGAAAATAAATTAGAAACCAAAGGCTTCTTCTTGAACCAAACAGTTTTCTTTATTCATAATAAATCAAAGTTGTTCTCTCCAAACAAAAAGCCCCTCCCTCATCTACGGAGGTAATATTTATGCCTCTAAAGATGACCTTCAGTCTTCTCTTTCACTTTTCCCCTTACCCCCGATGTTTTTAGTATACAAATCAAAATATACAGAGATAGAACCGTCAGTGTAACCACTGACACGTAAAAGGCATATCTGCTGGAACGCTTCATTTCTTGGGCAAATGGACAGATGTTAATTAAAGGGGGTGATTTTGTGTCATCTCCCCATGATGAAACATGGGACAACTTTGCCTTCAGAATACATTGGCTACACATGGAACTCCAACCGAGAATGCCCAAGGCTGGATCTTTAAACAGAACATACCTGCATACCTAAACTCTTCGGATCCGCTCAAGCGTCTTTTACTCCTCGCCTGCAGAGACGATTAACATTAGCTTTACGATTATGAACATATGATAGAAACACCCAAGAACAACTCTTGCCATCATTGAAACTTTAAAAATGATAAGGCGTAATGAGATCAAAAGGAGCGAGTGCAAAAGAATCGGCCCCTGGCTCAGCCAAATTTGTGTTGCGACTGAGTCGCAATCACACATCTCAATGGGAAATCATATGCAACATCACACCTATCAGATTTCCTTTGAAAACCCAGACCACAACATTTCATCGAATGCACAGGAAAACATGGGAAAACCATGGCCGAACCCTAAGGCGGACTTCAAAAATTATGTACCAGATCTCTAACCATCATCGGGTCCACCATATGGTGTCGCACCTTATGCATAAGCGCTAGACTTCGCCGATAGCGATTTGTGATGGGGCGGAGCCAAACCCGATAATATATATATTATGTGTAATAGGATCGGCGGGTCCGCCATATCGCATATCGCAATATGCACTAGCCTAGGGCTCCACCGATTGCGATATGCGATTAGGCCGGACCTAGTGTATATATATATATATACATATATATATATATATATATATATAGATATTAATATATATATAATTATACACATACACACACACACACACACAATATATATATGTAAATATATATACATATATGTATTCAACAACAATATATTATATATATATATTATAAATATATATATATATATAAATATATATATAAGAAATGGTATATAGATATATATATATATGTAAATCTATACAATATTATATATAAATTATATATATATATTGATATATATATATATATATATATATATAAATATGTGTGTGTGTATGTTATATTTAATAACATGGTGGGTCTGTCGTATCACATTGTATTTTATATATGATCCCCAGGTTTCGATGATTGTGATAAGCGATTGGGGAGGCGGACCCGAAATACATATGTGCTGAGGTTAATAGCCCCGGCGGGTCCACCATATCGGATTGTGCTTTATGTTTATGCCATGAACACCGTTGATTGCGATATGCGATGGGCTCCGGACCTGAAATATATAAATTATGAATTATAATGCCCTCCGGTCCGGTGCCTCATGGTATGCATTGTGCACCAATTTTGAATGCGATAAGAGAAAAGGAATGTTATGTGTATTTTGCAAAGTATTCCCATTATAAAGAGTTATAATGGGAATAAATGCGCGATGGAAGATTTTGTGGGTTAAGCACACAAACGATTATAATAAGGGTGAGGGTGATTATATGTGCGGTCATAAATGTACCATGAATGCTTATGAAGATTGAAAAGTTCCGATGAAGGGAATGAATGGAGGGCTAGGTTGGGTCATGAATGAACCATGCAGTAGAGATTTATTCAAGGGGTTTAGCCATTAGGCATTGAAAATTTGACTACGCAAAGAGTTAAAATTCCTGGGATAAAACAGATCATTTGGAAAGATGAAAGATCAAACTTCTAGGGGACCCATTCAAAATTTGCTACCAGAGCATGTTTTAATAGGGTGGTAGTTGTGGCCCAAACAAATGGCGAACCGCTGGGTGAACCAGTTATCTCTATTTCAAAATAAACCTTGGATCAATAAAACATCAGTGTGCTAAGATAAACTTGAAATGCAAACTGTACAGATGAACAGGCATGTGTTCCACTTCAACATTAATTGTTTCAGGTGGGATAAAGACAAATAGCTTCTTCTTACTGATAAGGTTTTGACAGACATTCTCCAATGGTCATATTATGGGGTTTATTGATCTTCCTTTACTTGTTTTCTACTTTCAAAATAATTTCGGTGCCATCACTGGTCTGTCAATACCTGTTCAGGTGTGTACCTCGCTTTTTATTACTCATCAAACTTGATGTAGATATGTTCATCTGCACTTTATATGAGAATTTCAATGTTATATTTTCATATGATTGGATGGGGCACAGTCATGGATCATGCCATATTTTTAAATTGCTTAAGCGAGGTTGGGCTTGCTGTGTCAACTGGTACTCTAAGCCTAGCAACAGTCCCTACTCTAATCGTCTTCCCAAACAACCTATCCTTCTAGATTGGCACAAGGGCTTCACATTTCATTTTCTTTTAAATAAGTCCTTCCAGATTCAAGCACAAGGACTAGAGTACAATTGGATTTGCCACAAGGTGTATGAAAGTGAGCTTAGCCCATGAAAGGAGGTTTACTTGTAGCTAACAGGTATTGGAGAATTCAGTGTGGTGGTTGGGACCAATGGAGAATAACTGCAAACCTTACAGGCAAGTATAGGTTAGGTCTGAGTGGGATTTGTTTAAATGTAGCGTTCCTCCATGCTAGACCAGCTGTAGTTACACATTTTTTGTTTTATAAAGATGCCCCTACATGCTCCAAATATCCAAGTTATCAACAGATTTACCTAGTTCCCAACACATGCAAATGAGTGGCTTTGGTTTGAATTCCACAGCTGATTTTCAAGTTCTCATGGGCTGATTGAAAATTTGTTTGATTTGGAAGGTAACGATGGATTTAGAATCAGCAGACTCATCAATAGGTTGATGAGGGGTGCAAAAGCTGAAGGTGGTGGATGAGGGCAATTTGAAAAAGGTAAAAACGAGACTGGAGGACCGAAATCAGTTGGCTGAAAAGGGCTGAAATTCAAAACATAAGGAAAATAAGCTTTGCATAAAAACAAGAATGGAAAAGACGGAAATATAACTAAACTAACAGCAAAAATGAAATGAAATATAACCTATTCAGGAGGTAACCACCATGTGATGGCTACTGGAAGTATCTCTTCAGATGTTGGCCATTAACAGGGAGTTTTTCAGTTTCTCCCTATAAAGTTTTCAATCTATAAGTTCCCTAACCAATTTTTTCCATAACTTGGAATGGGCCCAGCCATAAGTGTTGGAATTTCATGTGTTTCCCTTTTGGCTCATTCAACTTGTCCCATTTCAGGACTAGCTCTCCTACTTGGTAATCTTTATCTCCTGCCAGATGGCGATCAAACCATCTCTTCACAATCATTTGGTGATTTCTAAATTTATTTTTGGCTTTATCTCTTAATTCCTCCAACCTCATCAATTGGTTGATCCTTTCTTGAAGTAAGACTGAAGGGGTCCCTCTTGAGGCTTGGGAGAGCTGTAGAGAAGGAAGGGTAGCGTTAGGAGGCAAGATGGCTTCATGTCCATAGACTATGAAGTATGGGGAGTTTCCTAAGGCCACTTTTGGGGTGACCCTATCAGCCCAAAGGGCATTTGTTAGAGCATTGTCCTAGTTCTTCTCGTTGTCAGTGACAGATTTATGGATTATGTGTATGAGGTTCTTATTTGAGGACTCTGCAACTCCATTTCCCTGGTGATAATAGTTTGATGCATACCTTATGTGAATTGATTTATCAATAGCAAATTCAGTCAATTTTCAGTGATTAAAAGTAAGAAGCATTATCAAATATGAGAGCGTCAGGGATGTCATACCTGTTGATGATGAATTTCTCAATAAATGATATTACCTCATCTTCATTTACCTTCTGGAACAGGATGGCTTCAATCCATCTGGTGAAGTAGTCGGTCGCTGTGAGTATATACTTATGCTGTTGTGAAGAGTTTGGAGTCATATCGCCTATGATATCTAGGCCCCATTGCTGGAATGGGTAACAAATCATAACAGGCCTGAGGGGAACAACTAGCTTTCTTTCTCATCCTATGGCGGTTTGACACACCTTGCATTTGCGAGCGTAGGAATGCAAGTCTCTAAACACTGTGGGCCAATAATATCCAGCTCTTAATATTTTGTGAGCAGTGGTCTCTCCGTTGTAGTGACCACCTATTGGGCCATCGTGCATTTCTTTCAAGACATGATCAGCATCACCCTTTTCCAAACATCTCAGCCAGATTCCATCATAATTGTTTCTGTATAATGTGTCATTGGCCAAGTGATACTGATTAGATTTCAATCTGAGCACTCTCCTTTATGATGCATCCATGTTCTCAGGGCATGCTCCCCATGTGAGATAGAAGCATATGTCATAATACCACGAATCAAGATCCAAAAGGGCTTCCGATCTTTCGCGCTCACATATCAGCGTCTCATTAATCCATAGAGGCTCCTCCCTAAGTTCTACTTGTTCATTTCTCATGCTCCACACTTTTGGTTCTTCAGATGCCCCTTCTTTATCTGCCAAGGCTTTTGCTACTAGCCTACACAATCCCGGCCCTCGAACTATCTTTGTCGGCTTGATCTCGAGGTCGAACTCTTGAAGTGCGGTTATCCAATTTCCTCTCTATTCACCCATTTCTTTCTGCATGAAGAGGGTTCTTTTAGTAGGATGGGGAATGATTACTTTAGTCATGGCCTTTAATAAATAAGGGTGGAAGTGTTTTACAGCTTCAAAAATAGTAAAGCCTTGTTTCTCCACATCTAGGTAGTTCAGTTCTGCTCCCTGAAAATTGGAGCTCATATAAGAAATTGGGACATCGTTGCCATCATCATTTTTTTGAGTGAGGATTGCGGCATATGAAACATCAGAAGCGGAAGTGTATAGGAGGAATTCCTTGTTGAAATTGGGACTGACTAACATAGGGGCTTCTATGATGGCCTCTTTAATTCGCTGAAACAATATCTTGGCTTCATAGTTCCACTTATATATAACGTCTTTCTTCATCATTTGTTGCATGAGGTGCACTATTTATGCGAAACCTGAGACAAATTTCCTAACGAAATTGATCTTCCCGAAGAAATATTGCATTTCCCTTTTATTTGCAGGGGGTTGTATTCTCATGATGGTCTCTATTCTTTCAAGATCAATAATAATCCCTTCTTTAGAGAGGATATGACCCAGTAGTTTCCCTTCTATAACTGTGAAGACACTCTTCTTGGGATTCAACGATATTCCATACCTTCGGCGTCTTTTGAAAATCTGTTTCAGGTGATAAATGTGATCTCTTTTGTGATATGAATACATAGTGATGTCATCCATGTAAACCACTACTGATTTGTTAATCAACCCTTTGAAAGCTATGTCCATAGCTCTCTGGAATGTGGTGCCCACATTAATAAGTCCAAAAGACATTTTAGGATATGCATAAGTGCCCCATTTAGTGTTGAAGGTTGTCTTAGGCTAATCCCCATTAGATACCAACACTTGATTATATCCTAAAAACCCATCTAATAGGGACAACATTTCAGACCCAAAAATGCACTAAAGGATGTGATCCATAGAAGGGACAGGATAGTTATCCTCTTGCGATGCTTTGTTCAAGTTTCTGAAATCGATACACAACCTGATGTCTCCATTTTTCTTTCTTACTAGCACAAGATTGGCTACCCAACGGTTGTGTCTGACTGGAAAAATGATTTTAGCATCCAATATTTTGTTTAATTCTTTCTTCACCAACGATTCTAGGTTGGGATGCATCTTGCGAAGATTTTGTTGGTATGGCTTAGCCTAGTTTTCCAGAGGAATTACATGTTGCATAACGTTAGTATCAAAGGTTTTTAAGTCGCTATATGTCCATGCAAAGACGTCCTTATACTCTTTAAACAGCTTAACAAATGTAGCCTTCTCTTGTAGAGAGCGCCCCAGGCCCAAATTGACATTTTTTTGGGTCTTCTTTGGTTCCAAGTTTGACCGATTCATACTTCATGGATGAGCTATGCATTTCGCAGTTAGTTGGCTTCTTGAATTTATCATGTAGGTCATACAAGTGCTCCATCTTGACAACTGACTTGGGAATCATATTGGACTGATCTTTTTCCTCATCTTCCCCCTCATTCATAAGCCTGACATGCTCCTTTTCATCAATGACTGCATTCTTGAATGTCTTCTCGCAGTGCAAGAACTCAAGGATTTGCATGTCATCTTCGAAAACTTGCTAATTTGAGGTGTTATCAGGCACGGATGGTCTGAAAATCAATTTAACGCAACATTTATTCTTCTTTAATCTAAAATCTAGCAAAAGATTTGCAGCCATACCAACCATCGGATTAGCATCTTGGTTTTTCCCTCGAGGTATGTAGGTGATATTAAAAGAATCAAAACTATCAATTAAGCTCCATACCTCATCCTGGTACCTTACCAGGTGTGGAAAATTGCAGTGTATCGTCTTCCTTACCTGATCAGCAATTATCTGTGAGTCACCAAAAACTTTAAGATTTTTTACCTTCATATCAATGGCTTTCTTCAGGCCCTACAGCAAGCCTTCATATTATGTCGTGTTGTTGGTGCACGCGAACTCCAATCGGCTAGCCATCAGATGTCGGTTCCCTTGCGGGTCAATGAGAATGCTCCCAGCACCTTCACCTTCAAGTCAATTAGAGCCATCAAAATAGAGTGTCCAAAATATAGAATCTAATGTTACATCAGTTGAACTGTTATCTACGAGATTAGTCCTATCATCTACTATAATACAGGATAATTCATCAGTTGGATTACAGGGGAGAGCTTCCAACTGTGTGTTTGTCAAATTTTCTTCAACTGTCTATGCATGAAATTCTCCAAAATAGGTTTCTGTGGCACAAACATTGAAACTGTAATTCCCAAAGATAGAATTGGTAAACGTTACAGGTTCATTGGGGATGTTTAATTCGGTCACCACATACTTCATGTATCTTTCTCGATTAACTCTCAGCATATCACCCTTCCCCTTCCCCTTCTGAAGCAGTAAGAGATGGGACCAATCAGTTGAGAAATATCCATTCAGTTTCACTAACCAGTCCCTACTAAGAAGCATTCCATAAGCCTCGGGTATATCGACTACCACTATATCAATTACTAGTGTATATTGTGGTTTAGCAGCCATCCGAATCAACACATCTTTCAATTCCCCAATTACTTTCACATTTGTCCTGTCTAATTGCATAATTTGAGTCCCAGCTTTCTCAGGTATCGCATGCAGACTTTTAGCAACAGCATAAGGTATCACAGTGGATGAGGCATCAGAATCTACCAAGCAATTGTGTACATTCATGTTGAGGATTTCAAATGTGATAAGGAAATGTGAAGTCATGGATTTTGATTTTCTCCCTATCATGGTTGCACTAAACCCTTGAGGTTTTCGATTCATTTTAGACAGAGTGCCTTCCATAACTAATGGTATTTGGGCTGTAATGGAGGTGTTGACAGGTCTGGACACTGACTTCTTGGTTTGGCTGCTTGGGATGGTGGGAATTTTGTAGTTTTGCTCATTCATAGATTTCAGGAGCAGATCTCTTTGCTGCGTTAATTTTAGCAAATCAATGTATGTGATATTAGCCCTAGATTTCTTAAGATCATCCACAATATTGTATTCAATGTTATAAACAAGATACGCTAGAGTAAACATACTAGTTTTGTCATTCTTAGGTGGGAGCTTACCATTTTGAGTCGTCTTCGTTGCAATGGAAGATGTATTATCTTTCTTTGGATGGTTTGCAACTGGGGTATTCTTGGACTGACCACTAGGTCTACCCTTCTCAACAAGAACTTTGGGAGCGGGTACCTTCAAGGGGTGAAAATCTTTCTTTGTCTGATCTACAGGCTTCATCACACCCGCAAGTGGCCCTTTACTTTGTGTGTGGATTTCATTAGCGTGGATTTCTGCCGTGTTATCATCTTCATCATCATCATTCTCATTTGCATAGAAATCCCATAGTACATTGATTTGAGATTCTTCATCCAATGGTTCTTCAACTTGGTATTCTTCCTCATCTTCCTGTTCTTGCTCCAGCTCCACTATAGGTTCTTCTTCATTAAGGAGCAATCTAATAAGAGCCAGCTCTTCCATATTTAGATTCCCTTCATTGGGTGGAGTAGGCAACGCAAGTTGACCTTGACCACCTTTTGTCTTCTTACGATAGAAAGGTTTGAAGGGTTTTCTATTGTAATACTCTCCTCCACTCTCTCCAGAATTCCTTTTCATATCGATGACTGTCTTTGTCAGTTTCTTAATGATCCGATGCAAAACTTCCACATCTATGGTATCCCTTTCTTTACCCTTAGCCACTTTGTTATTATTCCCATTATTCTTCTTGGATGACTGAGAGGCTTTCTTCCCTTCGGTTGTATGATGACATGTTGTGAGACTTATCATTTCATTCTCGACCTTTATCGCTTCATCGATAGCACCTTGTAAGGTTTGTGCGTTACTTCTCTTGACCCACATCGCAGTAGGGACAGGGAGAGTGATGATATAAAATTCCATGAGCACCTCATCAGTAGGTTTAGCGTTAGCCAGGATTCTATTGAACAAAGTGTTTAACCGGATGTTGAAGTCCTTGACCTTTTCTTTGGCTTCCATTTTTAAACGAGATAGTTCTAAAACTAAGGTCGCAGGTGTTTTGTCATCACCAAACTTGTCTAAAAAGGCCTGCTGAAAGGCACCCCATGAGGTGATTGATCCTATCCTCAAGATAAAGTACCATGTGGAGGTCACACCAATCAGAGTAAAAGGGAATAAGTGGCATACCACATCCTCATCGACTACCCCCAACATGTGCACGGTTAGGAAGAAAGAGTGAATATGGTTATCAGTAGTGTCTCCCTACTTAGGGTTGAATTTAGGTAATACTCTTTTTGCGTTCTTGGGTAAGGGATGCTGCTACCCAGGTACCACTACGACATCCTGTGTAAGCAAGGGAGGGAGTGCTCTTGGAGGAGGTGGAGGTTGATTCCCACCTGGAGGAGGTGGTGGAGGTTGATTCCCACCTAGAGGGGGAAGTAGAGGTTGATTCCCACCTGGAGGAGGAATGTTAGACATGTTTTGGATATGGAGATTCTGGTTGAGGGTTTCTTCATTAGGATTTTCCAAATCAGGCCAGGGATTTCCTTCAGAAAGGGAATCCTCAATAATTTCTTCCCAAGGAGATTTGATACTTTGCAAAAAATCTAGCACAATATCTTCAAGAGAAGGGGTTGCAGATGTCTCTTCATTTATGTGATAGACCCTTGGCTTTCTTTTTGCTGTCAGAGGTAAAGACTGAAAGATAAGGATCTGTGATAGGGAATGAGTGTAAGCCCGAGTAAGTCTTATGACTGGTTGCTCCTAAGTGACAGGATACTCCCACAGTCTCTCTTCTTTGGGTGACACGAACACAGGACTTAGAGGGATCTCTATTTCTTCGAAATGAGGCTCTTCCCAATGGGCGAAATGGTCTTTTCGGCCTTTACGATCAATATATTAATCTTTTTGAATCCATCCGTGGAATTTATAGATAAAATATTGAAAAGTTGTGGACAACGATTTAGGCCCTCCTTCTAGTGCCAATTTGTTGACATGGCGAATGTTCACTATACCAACAAAGGGGAACTAACCCGATTGCAGGCCCCAATTAGATCTGCTTTCATTTGGAGTGGCTAGTTCCAATGGGTTTTAAAGGATCCCGTAAACTATTAAAGGTGTTGAAGGATGGCTTTTGGGAGGAAGACTTTAATTAAATCAATAAAAGGAAATAGCTAACCTATATGTATCAAATCCTATCTAAACTACTTAAGTTATTCCTAACTATTCTAATCTATCCTACAGGAGCATAGCAAAAAGAGGTTAAACATCATATATAAATTCCAAGTCCAAATGAATCAATTACTGGTTTGCATAAGAACAAGGCTGCATTAAATCTGAATTGCAATCCGATTACTCATACAGGAATACGCATTCCTTTTCCATACAAGTAAAGCTTGCAACTGATGTCTAACATAGTTTCAAATTAAGGATTGCTAATGAGTTAACTATGATGAAGAATTACATTCAAACAACTAAGGTTAATCACAAGCTGTATCGTTATCAATATGCCCAAAAACAAAACACATTTGTATTTATGCCAGCAACAACACTCTGTTTAAAAACACATAAAAGCAAAGGAAAATAAATCAGAAACAAAAGGCTCCTTCTTGAACCAAACAGTTTTCTTTATTCATAATAAATCCAAGTTGTTGTCTCCAAACAAAAAGCCCCTCCCTCATCTACGAAGGTAATATTTATGCCTCTAGAGATGACCTTCAGTCTTCTCTTTCATTTTTCCCCTTCCCCCCAGTGTTTTTAGTATACAAATCAAAATATACAGAGATAGAACTGTCAGTGTAACCGCTGACACTTAAAAGGCATATTTGCTGGAACGCTTCATTTCTTGGGGAAATGGAAAGATGTTAATTAAAGGGGGTGACTGTGTGTCATCTCCCCATGATCAAACTCGGGACATCTTTGTCTTTAGCATGCATAGGCTACACGTGGAACCCCAACCAAGAACGCCCAAGGCCAGATCTTTAAACAGAACATACCTGCATACCTGAACTCTTCAGATCCGCTCAAGCGTCTTTCACTCCTCACCTGTAGAGACGATTAACATTATCTTTATGATTATGAACATATGATAAAAATGCCCAATAACAACTCTTGCCATCATTGAAACTTTAAAAATGATAAGGCGTAATGAAATCAAAAGGAGCGAGTGCGAAAGAATCGACCCCTGGCTTAGCCAAAGTTGTGTTGCGACCAAGTCGCAATCGCACATCTCAATGGGAAATCATATGCAACATCACCCCTATCATATTTCCTTTGAAAACTCGGACCACGACATTTCATCGAATGCACAGGAAAACATGGGAAAATCGCAGCCGGACCCTAAGGCAGACTTCAAAAATTATGTATCGAATCTATAACCATCATCAGGTCCGCCATATGGTGTCGCACCTTACGCATAAGCGCTAGACTTCGCTGATAGCAATTTGTGATGGGGGTGGGGGTGGACCAGATAATATATATATATATATATATAATTATATATATATATATATTATGGTTAATAGGACGGCGGGTCCGCTTATCGCATATCACAACATGCACCGCCTGGGCTTCGCGATTGCGTATGCGATTAGGTTGGACCCGATATATATAAGAGATATATATAGTATAGATATATTATATATATATATATATATATATATTATATATCTATATATACATATATTATAATATAAATTATATTGTATATATATACATAGAAGAAATATTATATATATATATATATTATATATAATGATATATATACACATATACTATATATATATATTGTAATATATACATATAATAAATATGTATATATATACTATATATATATATATATAATTATATATTATATGCATATTATATATATACAATATTATATATATATATGTATATTATATATATATATATATATATATATATATATATATATGTATATATATATATATATATATTATATCCTTAATAACCGGCGGGTCCACCATATCGCATTGTGTTTTATATATGATCCCTAGGTTTCGATTGTGATAAGCGATTCAGGAGGCGGACCCGAAATACATATGTGTTGAGGTTAATAGCCCCGGCAGGTCCGCCATATCAGACTGCGCTTTATGTTTATGCCATGGACACCGCCGATTGCGATATGCGATGGGCTCCGGACCCAAAATATATAAATTATCGTTTATAATGTCGTTGGGTCTGGTGCCTCATGGTACACGTTGCGCGCCAATGTTGAATGCGATAAGCGAAAAGGAATGTTATGTGTATTTTTCGAAGTATTCCCATTATAAAGAGTTATAATTGGAATAAAGATGTGATGGAAGATTTTGTGGGTTAAGCACACAAACGATTATAATAAGGGTGGGGGTGATTATATGTTCGGGCATAAATGTACCATGAATGCTTATGAAGATTGAAAAGTCCCAATGAAGGGAATGAATGAAGGGCTAGGCTGGGTCATGAATGAACCATGCAGCAGAGATTTATTCAAGGGGCTTAGCCATTAGGCATTGAAAATTTGACTCGTCAAAGAATTAAAATACCTGGGATAAAATAGATCATTCGAAAGATGAAAGATCAAACTTCTAGGGGACCCATTCAAAATTTGCTACCAGAGCATGTTTTAATAGGGTGGTAGTTGTGGCCACAACAAACCTCAAATGGTTGTTGCAAGTCTAGTAATGTGAGCACTAGTGCCAAGTAGAGGCGATCTTTCAACTTTGTGAATGCCTTCTATTGAGATTCAGACCAAAAGAATTTTGCTTTCGCACCTCCCTTTGTGACTTGACTCAAGGACCAAGTGATATGAGAAAATCCCATCATGAACTTGCGGTAGAAGTTGGCAAGGCCTAGAAAGCTGCAGAGCTCTGTCAGAGTGGATGGAGATGGCCAATCCTGAATGACTTGGATTGATTGGATCCACATGCACCCCTCGTTCATCAATAATGTATTCTAGATACTAAACCTAGGTCATACCAAAAGTGTATTTCTCCAAATTGGCATATAACTTGTGTTGTTGTAGTGTTTGGAGAACCTGTCGGATGTGGTGGAGGTGCTCTTCCCAACCCTGGATGAAGATCAGGATGTTATCCAAGTATACCACTAAAAATGAGTTGGTGAATGGCCATAAGATGTCATCCATTAGCCTCATGAAGGTTGCAGGAGAATTCATCAATCCGAAAGGCATAACCAACCATTCGAAAAGGCCCTCTTTGGCTTTGAAAGTAGTCTTCCACACATCTGAGGGTTCGATTGGTACCTGGTGATATCCTAACTTCAAATCGATCTTGCTGAAATATTCCCCCCCCTTTAATTGGTCCAGGAGGTCATCAATCCGTGGGGTCGGGTACCTATTACAGACAATAATATTGTTCAGCGCTCGATATTCAATACAGAGTCTCCATGTCCCATCCTTCTTTTGTACTAACACGATTAGGCTCCCATAGGGCGATGAACTCGGATAGATGTGACCTTTCTGCAGCAGCTCCTGAATCTGCCTCTTGATATCATCGTTCTCCAGATGGAGCGCTAATAGATTGGTCCATTGGGAAGTGATGCACTTGGGGTCAGATCGATGGAATGCTTGACCTAACAGTGTAGAGGAATCCCTGCGGGGGAGGTGAAGTTGTCCTCATACTCCTCCACAACCTTGTCCTTCTGTAGTTGTCGTGCGGAGGGGCCCTATATAGAGGTCGTGGCCACCGTCTTCTTCTTTCCTTGAGGGTGTATCATCAGGAAAACAATTTCCCTAGTTTTGGAAATAAGCTTACTACATTTTTTTGCAATAACCAAAGAGATGGTGGTAGGTATCCTGTACAACTTATTTCCCAAAGTAACAATAACAACATGGGGACTTGATTCATACATAGCATGTCACTTCCACAAGTATGGTTGTCCAAATAATACATCACAAACATCAAGGGGAGCTATTAGTGCCTAAATCTACCTCAAGCTGAAAAAGGTAGGATCTAGGGTAACATCAAACCACGCTTAACCTAGTAGCTAGCCCTACCAGGTTGGGAGAGGGCTCTCTCCTGGTCAATATTAGCAAAAATATGATCAATAAGGGCTTGAGATGACTAATATGCTGACTGATTTTAGGCTAGTTATGTGTGTAAAAGAGTTTGATTGAATAGAATGATGTTTTTGTTGGCTCCAATGGAAAGGCAGATTTTGGGTGCGGGGAATGAGGCTCAGTTTTGCAGAATCTCAATGGGGAAAGGTAGGCAACTGATTTGGCACTTCAGATTGAATGAGATGTGGAGATTAGACAGGTGAGAAGTTGAAGAGGGCAAGAAAACCCAGGGATCCTCTTCAAACAGCTGAAAACATCAAAAACTAAAGCAAACCCTAGGTAGAGCACTGCAATTTCAATGGATTCTACCTTTACCCTTGTTTGATTTAGTTAAGAAGAAAGAAGATAGATAATGGCATACATAACACATAAGTAAATTCACAATTACAGAAGAAAGCACTATATCAAAAAAAAATGCCACATGAATCCCAAAGAGTGTTGCAAACCTTGGTCTTTATTCCTTAGCCAAAACTGCTGATATGAGTATACAATGAAGCTCCTAGCTTTCTCAAAAGTCCAACCATGCTAATGACTGAAAAATCACAAGATATAGACAAACCATAACTCATCCTAGCCTCTAGGGTCGAGCTCACAAGTTTAGGAGCTATTCCAACTAATTCTAAACTTAGAACTAGAAATTAGGCAGTGGAACAACTTGCCTCTAGAAACTAGGGAACTGATTCATTCAGTTTCAAACAACTTTTTGATAAATGAATATACCTTCATAAGTGAAAATTTGACATAATTACATCAATATCCATCAATTTACATTAAACTACATCACAAGTTTGACATTGAGAAGGAGAAAAGTCAAACTGTCAAAAAGATAGGCGAAAAACAGAGTATTCTTGGTCAAACTGAGCAAAATTTATCCAATGCACCGCGTTGATTTCCCTATGCATAGCGCCTATTTGTAGCCCCTTTTGGAGGCCTTCCTGGTGTCCAAATTTGCTCCAAGTGTGCTTGTTGGAAATTTCTGCCTGTCTACTTGCCAACCCAAGTGGAATTTTTGAATTTGGACTCCATTTGTGACTCCAAAACTAAGTTCTCCCAACATTGCTTCTTGTGTGTCAAAATAGGGGTAGTAAGGTCATTTTTTGAGTGTTTTTAACCTTTTTGAGGGCTCAAAACCTGTCAATATTTCTTGGCCATTGGGAGGCAAGCATATTTTTTCATGCCAAATCCAAAAATGTTGAGTTTTTGTCATTTAGAGGCTCCCACCAAAAGCGAGCGCCAAGTGGCGCGGCGCATAGGGCAGAAAATTCTTTGTTTTAACCCAAAATTTTCAAAAATGCAAAAATTGCCCCAAATTTTTTGAAATTTTGGCTGAGTCTTCTCCATCAAGCATTGTGTTGGGCCAAGGAAGCCTTAGCCAATATCTAAAGTTTATCGTGCTCCTTTCGCCTCCTCGATGCCCTCTTTAGCTTTGCTTTTAAGCTCCTGATTCTTGCCTTGCAGACTTTGTTTCTCACCATGTAATGATAAGCCATATGCCTCAACAATGTCTTCTCCCTGTTGGCCTTCTCTAACAAGCTTTCTAAGTGGATATTAACTCTTTCAAGCCATGATTCCTGATCGGCATTAATTTCTTGCTCCAACGATGTGAGCACCACCTTCCTCCTTTTGGCAGCTTGGCAGTTCTCTCATATGTTTTGCAACTCCATAATCGCTTTCTAATCCTCAAGTTGCTTGTTTCTTTGCTCCAGGTACTTTATTATCCACTTAGCTCTTTCAAAGTTGAGGGACAAAGCATTGATATCCCCCTGTTGCTCCTGGATGACCTCTTTGAGTTTTGAGCTTTGTGGGCCCAAATTAGTATCATCACCCTCAATGAGAATGAAATCAGTCTCCCGCTCACCTGAAGGCCCCTCATCCTATAATGGCCTCTCGCCTTTGTCCTGAACCTACTATGTTGATGAAGGAAGCAAGACCCCTTCCACCCCGGGTGGAGATAATATTCACTTTGTTGCTGCAAACAACCGTCTAGTGCCCTTTTGATAGGTGATAAACATCGGCATACTAGTGGTCTGTGTCTCTTGACCCTCCTGTTGATATGAAGGTCCACCTGTCTCATGCAAAGACTCTGGAGGTCTCTGAGGAGTTGTGAAGAACTCATGAGAAATGAACTCCTCCCATGTGACGCCTTGCAAACCAAGCTGATGCATGACCACAATCTTAATGAGAGCAAAATGGTAAATATTGTTGCACTGCCGCTGAGGAGTCTTTTGTTGTACTAAAGTGGTCATCTTCTCAATATTTCGGCACATGAAGTAGGGGAGATTCATCATTCTCACCCTGGTAAAGTGCATCAGCAACCTGATATGATAGGCATATAGGCAAGAAAACTGACCCTCACAGCTGAAATATTTCATTATCAGTTTCATTAAAGGAGCATATGAATCTTTGAGGTACCGAAAGGGAAAAACTTTGTTGAGTTGTCTCAAATAATCAGGCTTGACGTATGGTTCATAATATTCCCTGTCAATTTGCTGCCTTTTGTTCCTTTGCTCTCCAATATTAGAAATGTCGATTGCTAGAGAAATAGATTCTGGTGTTAAAGTGAATGTTACACCAGCTAGAGTAGTTTGGCCATTATATAGATGAAGCACAAACAACCGGGCCAAATCATGATGATATCGAACTCCAGCAACCATCTCACAGAACTCATAGCAAGATTGGTGTTGGAATCATGTGATAGTGAGAGGGCAGGCCTGTAGCTCAGCAAGGGTAGTAAGTTCCTCTCGTATATGTTTGCCACCCTTATGAGGCCTCCTTGGTGCATGTACCTTTGTAGGAGAGTCACTGTGCGTCTCTTCATCACGGTCATATGAAGGATCAGACTCCATGTTTGCCAGTGAGTGAGTTTTCTTGATGAGTAGTAGGAAATTTATGGTGTTTTCAATTTTCTACCACCAAAGGTAAAAATATATGAGGGACTGTGGAGGAAGAGAGTATGAGGGATTTTAGGACTGTTAGGACAGGGTTTTGTTTGGGAAATAGGGATTAGGGAGTGATATGTAAGCTTTAGGGACAATAATTAGGGTTTAGGGATTTGTAGTTAGGATTTGGGAAAATTGGGATTGGGGATAGGGATGACTGAATATGGGAGTTGGGGAATGGGTGGATAAGGTGAGAAAATGAATGAAGGAGTGAAAAAGTGAGGGAGTGGTCGAATAGACTTGGCAGCAAAATGACAAGTACAAAACCTAAGCAATATTTTTTTGAGAAATGGAAAGGAAGTAGGGTATGATTTTTCTTTTACACAACCACCATAAATTTTATGAAAAACTCCTTCACTAGCAAGGAAGAGGGCTTAACTTACTTGTACACTGGAAGTTTAAGCGATTTTGGCGATTTGAGGGAGTTTTTGAGAGAAACGGGCTTGGCAGCTCTATGCACCACGCCAGTGCAAATTAACATTGAGGAGGGCGACTCTATGCGCCACGCCTCTTGTGTGAGCCGCGCCACTCACCTAGTGCGTCGCGCCCACAAATTTGGACAGTTTTTCTCCAAGCTCACTTCTTTTTTCAAACACGGCCTTCACTTTGCTCAATCTTGTTCTTTGAATGCAAATGAGCTTTTGAATTGAGAAAATGATTTATATACAAGGAGCTTCTTAGTTTTTGATTCATAAAAACCCACTTTTATAATGTTTGCAATGTGACTTTACTTGTCAACTCTGTTTTTTGAGCTTTTCACTTTATTTGAGCTTTTTCATGAACTGAATGACTTGATTTGTATTTTCTTTGCAAGGGATGGAGCTACTGAGGCTTGGCAAGTTGACCAGGGTTGCCACTGAAGTGATTTACATATGAAGAACCGAAAATACATGAATTTATACAATAAAAGCCTAAAATACTCTGTTTTTCCTCAAAACAGAGTTTTGAGGTAAAATACTCTGTTTTTCCTCAAAACAGAGTTTTGAGGTAAAATACTCTGTTTTTCCTCAAAACAGAGTTTTGAGGAAAAATACATTTCTGAGTGAAATTTATTAGTACTGGAACTTTATTCAACCACCTCATGTGCCTGCTAACTATTATTGGACATTTTGAAAACCTTTTTGATGAAACCCTAGACCTAATTAAAGTGAAACCCTAAAAATGACTCTTGGAATTTTAAAAACAAAAAGGTGACTGCATATGATCTTGATGAATAAAAATGGGCCAGCGGGTAAAGGACATGAGAGAAAATGTACAACAATCCATTACCGTCAGATGATCCATTCTCCTAATGGAATGCAGCTAAATGAGCGAGACACCTAATATGCAATGCAACAAGAGGATTTGATCTCTGACGGAGGGATGAAGATACCAACACTAACAGGAGAAACGTCACACAATACCTCATCCATGAAGGGCTTGATGTTATATGGAAGGCGACACTGTTGGATCACACAAAGATCCCATCCTTGGTGAAGCCACCCGATGGTGTACGATTATGGATGTGTTGTGTTCGGTAAGCCCAGCCGCTTCACGATCTCTGTCGAAATGAGGTTCTTTTGGCTTCCGATGTCAACAATAAACTATAATGGGGAGCCCTTTACCCACATCTGGGAGTGGAAGAGACGCTCCTCCTCCTCTGGATCTTCAGGTTCCTCCTTCTAGATTTTCGTGGTGGCAATGGTGGCGTTGGGCTCCACATCAATAATTTGCTTCCCTTTATCATTCACCTTATCAGGTTCTAACTCAAAGTCAGAACATGCATCTGATTCTGAAACCTTTATCTTGGCCACCAGTGACTGCTTGGCCCGACACTCACTTGTGTTGTGAGTGGAGCTCTTATGGAACTCACACCACTTTCTGTGTCCTTTTACAGCTTCACTGCATTGTTCTTTGCTTGCAGCTTTGGCGAGTTGTCTTGGACTGCCTTACCTTGGCTTTGTCCTTTGTTCTGCGATTTGGAGGCACCTTTCCCTTGCTACAGATTCACAAATCCAAAGTCTTGCTTCTTCTGTTTAAACGTTTTCTCGATCTTGACAGCATATCGGTATGTCATGCCGAGCAAGGAGATGTTCAGGAATTCTATTTCTTCCTGGATGTACCTATGCAAGAAACCACGGTATTTGAGTACCAAATGCTTCTCCAAATCCTTGATATCCAACTTTGTGTGAAGGGTATCGAAAATATTGGTAAACTCTGGCATGTCTTGGTCCCTTCCCTGTCGCAGTGTGGTCCACTTTATGTATTGATCCTCATAGCTTCCGAGAGGGTAGTAATGCTCCTTAATGGCAGTCCGGAATGAATTCCAAGTGGGTGTGGCTGAAAAAAATGAGGCCATACTTTCAACCTTCTGCTCGCAGTAGGTTTCCCACCAGTGCTTGATGTAGGGGGCAACTTTGAGAGGAGTGAACGTAATCTTTTCCTGGCCGAAAACATCATGAACAGAAAAATACCCTTCTAACAAATTTAACCATTTATCTACGGCGTCTACATCTATCTGACCCTCAAATATGGGAATGTCAAATTTAACTTGTACCTTAAAGGGTTCCAAAGTAGTTGTTGGAAGTAGATGTGATGCCCCTGGGTAGTCACTAAAGGATCTGGGCAAAGTTGTCCATCATCGTGCTCCTTTTTTGCTCGAGGGCCTCTTTGAGCAAGATTTTGATAGCATCTCCTACCCCCTTGTCTTTCTTTCCATCATGCATGGGAGGTCATCGGGATTTGCGAGGCTGGTATTGCAAAGGTTAGACTAGTTCAAGCCCTAACTCCTTATATCTCGACCTTTTTGGGGACATGCATAGAAAGACAGAGAAAGATTAGACCGCTCTGATACCACTTATCCAGATTTAAACAAGAACACAACAAATTACAAATATAACCATACATATAGAGATGCAGCAGAAACAATACTTCATTTCATTACTGTAAAATACTGAAATATACTTACAAACAGAAATGTCAATAAACTAGCTAAGGCAATGGTAGCTTATCTCTGAGAAGAGATGTGGCAGCTACATGCCTCTGAACTATGTTACAATGAGGCTAGAAGGCCTATTTATTGTTGAGAAACAATGAAAAACCCTAAACATCCAAAAATCTAAACCTAGAAGATGAAACACCAAATTGTGGGTCCCATTTGGGTAAATTGGTAAATCAACTTCCTGGGGTCGTAACTTTGGCATACGATCTCCATTTGATGCGCACAATATCTCGTTAGAAAGATCTATCTGAGAACTACAAATTTGGGAAGAGAAACATCAGTCCATGGACCCATGTTGCTCCTAGTTTTCCAAAAAAAAAAATGTTGTTTAAGGTCTCAAAACAGCTCCAGAAGTTCAGGACCCAAAAAACTGCTAAAAATAGTAAACTATGCTACAATTAAGGACACTGAAAAGCTAGAAGAAACAATGGTGGGGGCCCAAGTGGAATTGATAGGTGGCCACCAATATCAACCTGGATTACCTCAACTCCTCTTGTTGTGGGTCAGACCACATCCTGTCCCATTTAGGCATTATGTCCATGCCCAAGATACTTTGGACAAACACCTACCATTCTTATGCGACATTATTCAGTGCCAACCGTACAAGATTTGTGGGTTTGGGTGCCTCCCCAATGGCTGCAAGCTGATCTTAGACTTCCTGAATCTTGGTGAGGAAGGAATCTATGCTTTCTCCCTTTTTGCATCCTGGTGCTCCTCAACTTCTCTTGTAGGAACGTCTTCCTCTACTTGGAAGTAATATGACATAGCTTAGAGAGAGCATCCCACATTTCCTTGGTTGTTCCTTTTTCTCCCACATGTGAGACTATTTGATCTCAGACTCCATCCAACATCATTCACTTCACCTTCACCATTTCTTTCCCCTGCTCCTTGAGTTGATCGACATCATAAGGTATTGTTACCATATTGTCCACATAGGGTTTCAAGCCATATTCAACAAGAAGGAAGGACATCCTAGCCTTCCAGATGACATAGTTGGAGGCTCCCTCCAACCTATCATGATCTCTAAGCCCATTTGTGGCCGTCTTGAATCTAATATGGAAACTCCCTCTTCCTCTACTAGGATGTTGAATCTGCTATTTTCACTCCCTGTTGGAGTGATAAAACATGCTCAGTGTGTTTTATTTCTCTTCCACCCAACGTTGATTTTGTTATCGCAAATTGTTGCAAAACCATTTGCGCCAAAAAAGGAATCCTCTCAGCAAAAATCTGAGTTGTTGCTACTCCCTATGCCTGCTGGAATCACTCAACTAACAAGCCAAATTTTTCTTCCAACCTGCACTAAAAAATCAAACTTCCCCAAGAAATTCTATCTGCTTGGCTTAGGCTCTATGAAACCTTCAAAAACTTGTCCTGCTGCACGCTCTAAATAGTAAATTTATGTCTTTGCTTCTGAGCTTCTTGTATGTCGAACTCACTCTAACACCATGTGAAAAAATCACTTAAATCCTATTGCAGCAACTGAAATTAATTCTTTAAATTATTATTTATTTAAAAATTTATTTGTTGCAGCAAATATAGAATAAATCACACTACTAACTTCACAAATAAAACTATGAAAAATAATATTGGTTGAAACTGAGAAATATTCGGTCACACACACATGAAAATTAACACAGTTATTTTTGGACAAATGTCCCCGGAAAAGCCAAACTTGGGAAAATCGATGCAGCAACTAAAGGTTCTATATTATTAAGCAACAATGAGAAATTCTAAGTACAGCTTGATGCCAAAATCTGGAAATCCTACAGAGAAAAATACTAGGAAAAATCTAGTGAGGAATTTTCCTTACCCCACAAGAAATTTGACCTCTAAATGCCAGCTCCAAGTGAGCCATCCAAATAACCTCTGCACAGGCCTATGTCACCTTAACACAATCCCTTCTATGCACTGCCTGGCAAAGTTACTCTTCACATCGTCATGACTGCCACTGACTGAGAAAATGTCTCTCTGACCCTATAGAACATTTTCATGGCCTCTAGAACTGAAAGTCACCTTCTCTCCAACAAAATCGAACTTCCTCTTAGAGGCTTCTGTGCAGCCCTTGCACAACCTCTATGTACCTATCTCTGCCTCTCTGCAGAGTACTCACTGGATCTGGAAATTCTTCCTTTGGCCTCATTGACTCTACCCCTCTATATCTCTCCTTCCCTTATGGCTTGAACTCTTCCAGCTACTGCCTCTAAAAATTCATACTGCCCAAGGAAATAGATCTCAATGTATGTGTTCTCCATCTATCCATCGACTTCTTCTTACAATATTTTGTTGGGACTCCAACAGCCCAGATTAAAACTTAATCAATGGATAAGATTATTTCCCAATCGATCCATATGATTCTCTAGATGATTCACACATTATCTCAATCAATTCTGATTAATTAACCCCTTTTCCTAAGTTTAGACTTAGGAACTAATTAAAAATAGGCTAATAATCTAATTGAGACACTTCTTGGTGGAATTTCAAGAAACTATTTATGGGTTATGGAGAACTCGTGCTTTAGCCTCTCCACAAAGTTTCAAGACTATAACACCTCTGATGCTACAAAAACTAACAACCCATATCCCAACTTTCAACATTAAACACTGAATTACAGCTCTAAGTGGACTTAGTCGGTTGATTATTGTTGTTCTTCTTAAAGAAAGGTGGCTTAAAAAATATATTATTGGTAAATTCCTTGCTTGACCTTCTCTTTAATTAAAATACTTCATTAGTTAGTGACTTCAAAGACTTGGCCAAGATTTCCATATAAAATGAATCTCTCTTTGGCTTTAGTAGAAGAGGCTTGAGTTTTCTTACCACTGCCTTTGGAGTCTTTAGAATCTTCATGATATTTAATGGCCCCAATAGAAGGCAAGTCTTTCTCTACATCGATTTCTTCTACAAATTTTCGAGCCAATGTATCCTTTGCAACTCTTTTAACAAACATGAAAATATTTGTATGCAAGGCAATTGTATAATAATACTTTGTCATTGATCTGTGTAGTTGAACATCTGTGGGGATATTGTTTAATAAACAAGTAAACCTTTGATTAAAATCCTTTACTTTTTCTTTATCCCGCATATTAATATTCTTGAGCTCTTTTAGAAACATGGTGCGAGTCTTGTCATCAACAAATTTACCCAAGAACAACTTCTTGAACTCCCTCCAAATGTGGATTGAATTAGGAGGAAGACTATGATACTAGACTGTTCCTCTACCTTTTAGAGTGTAACGGGAAAAGTCTACAAGCAATGTCATTAAAGCATACCAAAATCATTTGAAAATGCATGCAGAATTCATTAGTATGGTCTTTAGCTTTCGTATTCTTATTAGGATTAAACTTTGAAAGTAGCTTTTCCAGGAGTTTAGGCATACGATCTAGACTTCTCAGAAGAGCAAGTGGCCCTTGGGCCATCCAATCCAATTGTTCATCAACCATACCTTCTTACCTTCTTACTCCTCCTCTTCTCCTTATAAATTCAAAGATTCTTCTCCCTCACCGTTCAAATCTTCATTGTAATCTCGTTTTTCTCATTGTCCCTGTTGTTCTTCATCAGAAAATTGAAAATCTTCCTCAATGGGTGGAAGATCCCCTTGTTGATCTATTCTTTCAGAATAATCAGCTAACTCTTCAAGGGTTGCAATAACCAAATATTCGACTTAAGAAACTAATACATCTTTGTGAGTTGTTTCTTTCTTAATCAGCTTATGAGACAAAATAGCAGCAACAGGAATTAAACTAGGAGCCCTTGCGAATTTACGAGTAATAGGTCAGATTGTCCAAACTTGATCATAAGTGACTTGAAAAGCATGTTCCAGAGCTTGATGAGAGGATTCTCCTATCTCAGGATCATGAATTGGAGTGGAACTCAACATGTTACTGCCTTGCATGAATGATTGGTTGTTTAGATGAGGTGAACTATCAGTTGTATAAATGCTTCCCTCCTAGCACCAGAATGTTGACAGTGTTGGATCCCACCAATGTACAGTGGGTATGCCTGATATGAAGTACCAATTAGACCTCACATTGTTTAGTATAGAAGCCCCATTTTATGCAACCAGCTCATAAAATAGAAGAAAAAATAAATCAACGACTTCAAAATAAGCCTCTTTGAGGGGGCGACTTCCTTTACATTATACAAATGAACAATTCTTCGGTGATTCAAATGACAAAACCTCATTTCTATATATAGGAGTCTAAGGGGCCACAATATAATCAAAGCCAACATAACAATAATAATATAATGGAACAACAATAACAATAGTGGGCTTCTATGGGGCACAATAATAATAATGTGGGGACAAACGGGGCACAACAATAACAATAAAGGGCTACAATGACAATAGTAATGGAGGAATCACTAGTATTATAGGGACCTAACATGCCCCTCTCCTTCAAAAAAGTGTTGTCTTAAATGCTTGAGTAGTTATGGATGCTTTTTTATAAAATTCTTATCCTCCCATGTGGAATCTTCAATGAGTAAGTTCTTCCACTTGATGAGATACTTTGAAATTAATCGATGTCGTAGCTACCGAGTTCTTGTTTCTGTGACTACTTCAAGTTCCAATATAATTTTTCCTTCCTCATCAAGTTCTGGAAATATTGTTTGAACTGGGAGTTTGTCACCTATAACCTTCTTTAAGAATGAAACATGGAAAACTGGGTGCACTTGGGAATATGCAGGAAGCTCCAATTTGTATGTTATAGTACCAATCTTTTGCAACACCTTGTACGGACCACAATACTTTGGTGATAATTTATTATCCTTCTTAGCTTGCTTAAGGGACATTTGTTTGTATGGTTGTATTCGTAGAAATACCCAGTTGCCTACATCAAAATTTCTTTCGCTGAGATGTTGATATGTTTGTTGTTTCATTCTATTATGCGCCAAACTGAGGTTATCCTTTAAAAGTTGGAGAACTTATTGTTGATGCCCGATGTGATCTTCCACTGCTTGAACCTTAGAATTTTCCCTTAAAGATGTTGTGATGGATGGTGGATGATATCCATAAAGTGCCATAAATGGTGTCATTTTTGCTGCAATATGGAAGGAAGTGTTATACCACCATTCAGCTAGAGGAAACCACTTGACCCATTGTGTTTTTTTATCAGATACAAAGCAACGAAGATATCCCTCCAAACATTTGTTCACTATCTCAGTTTGCCCATCAGATTGAGGATGATAAGATGAATTATGAGCTAAATGAGTACCCAAACAAGAAAATAATTCAGTCCAAAAATTTACAGTGAAAATGGGATCTCTGTCCCTTATAATAATCTTTGGGTTTCCATGTAGATTTTGAATTGTTTCCATAAATGCAATAGCAACTATACAGTCTTTAAATGGATGAGATAATGCACAAAAGTGTGCATACTTGGTAAGCCTATCAACTACCACCATGATGACACTCTTTCCTTCGGACTTGGGTAAACCTGTGATAAAATCCATTGAAACCTCCTCCCAACATTCACTTAGAATGGATAAAGGTTGTAATAGACCAGGGGTCTTAATTGTTTCAACTTTATTTTGTTGGTAAACCAAACATTTTGCCATAAACCTTTGAATATCATATTTAAGGCCATCCCAAAAAAATTCCTACTTAACCCTATGGTAAGTTTTTAAAAATCTTGAGTGCCCTCCAAAGGGAGAGGTATCTAATTCCAAAAGAATCTTTTGTTTGAGTTAGGAATTCTTACAGAGGTATAAGTGATCTTTATACCATAACGAATCATATTTCCAACTAAATGTTTCAGATGTACTGGGATCTTACTACAACTTTTGAATGAGTGCCCACACTTCTTCGTTATTCTCCCATTCATCCCTTGCTTCATTTATCCAATCTTGTTGGATGATAGATATGGAACAAATAAATTCTTTCACATCCTCATCCTTTCTTGAGAGTGCATATGCAACAACATTTTTCTTCACTTTTTTGTAGATGACTTCAAAGTCATAACCCAACATCTTTGTGACCCATTTTTGTTGCTCTTCTGAAGATAATCTTTGTTCTAAAAAGTATTTAAGACTATCATGATCTATTTTTACCCTGAAGTGTCTTCCCATTAGGTAAGGTCGCCATTACTTAAGTGCATATAGTATTTCCAACATTTCCTTCTCATAAATAGATTTGTGTAAATACTTTCCTTTGATTGGATGACTTTCAAAAGTAATGGGTCTTTCTTCTTACATTAAAACAACGCTAATTCCATTTCCTGAGGCATCACATTCCACAATAAAGGTTTTTGTGAAGTCTGGTGTAACTAAGACCGGTGCTTGGTACATTTCCTCTTTAAGATATTCAAAGGCCTTCGTTGCTTCTGGAGTCCAAGAAAATGCGTCTTTTTTCAATAATGTTGTTAGAGGCGTTGCTATTTTCCCATAATTCTTAACAAACTTGCGATAATACCCTGTCAACCTAATAAATCCTCGTAGATAATTTATGGATGTGGGGATTTTCCATTACTTAATGGCTTTAATTTTGCTAGGGTCTACCGTAACACCTTCATGAGATACAATATGACCCAGATATTCCACCTCCTATACTCCGAAGAAACATTTGGAGGTTTTTGCATATAATTGTTTCTCCTCCAATAGTTTGAGCACCCTGTCAACATGTTGAACATGATCCTTCCAAGACTTGTTGTGGATTAGTATATCATGAAAAAATACCAACAAAAATTTTCTAAGGAAAGGTTTGAAAATGGAATTCATCAAACCTTGAAAGGTAGAAGGTGCATTGGTAAGGCCAAAAGGCATGCCAAAAAATTCATAATAACCCTCATGAGTTCTAAATGTTGTTTTTGGAATGTCTTTAGTCTTCATTCTGATTTGATGATATCCTTAACGAAGATCCAACTTGGTGAATTAAATTGCCCCATGTAATTCATCAATGGCAGGAATGGGAAAATTATCCTTAATAGTGAGCGTGTTGAGCTCCCTATAATCCAGACACATGCGCCATGATCCATCCTTCTTGTGCACCAATACTACTGGAGCATAGAAAGAACTTTGACTAGGTTGAATTATCAGCCTCTAGCATTTCTGGCAACACATACGTTCAATTTCACTCTTTTGGGCATAGGGATATTTGTAAGGCCTGATGTTTGGAGGAACACTTCCTGGAATCAAATGAATAGCATGATCATGATCGCGAATAGGTGGGAGGCCTTTAGGAGTCTCGAACACCTTGAAATGATCGTCCAATACTTTTTGGAGATTTGGAGAAATAGATGATTTCAATGTGGGAACTTCTACTGAACATAATTGTGCAATTACACCCAGTTGTTCTTTCTTTAGAAGATTTGTCATGCCGTTAGAGTTGATTATATTTCCTTGTTTCCCTGTGATACCCCTTAATTCAACTTCCTTTACTTCCCAACAAAATTTCATGAAAATTTCTTGAAAATTAAAAGCTATCGTACCCAAAGATTGTAGCCATTGGAATCCTAGCATTACATCAACACCACCCATTGGAATAGAAAGCATAGGAATATTCAATACATATTCTCCCATGGATATATTGGTATTATGGTACTTTTAAGAGAAATTTATGGTTCCTCCATTTGCAACCATCACTTGACACTCTAGTACTGGATATAGGAAGCAATTCAATTCCTTGGGTATCTTATAATGAATAAAATTATGGGTACTACCCGAATCAATCAACACTATTACCTTTTTATTCTTGATATGTCCTTCTATCTTAAGAGCTTGAGTAGTAATTCCTACCAATGCATTAAAATATATGCTTGGATTCATTTCTTCTTCATCTAGGGTTGATTCCTGATGTATATCCTCTTCTTTTAATGTTTCTTGTTCATTTTCTTCCTCCTCTTCACAATCTATGTAAAATAATTTCTTCTCAACATACTTATGAACTTTAGTGTATTTGCTATCACAACTATAACAAAACCCCTTTGCTATTTTTTCTTCCAATTTTTGTGGTGTCAACCTTGTAGGTTGTGGAAGGCTAGGGGTAACAATGCTTCCATCTTTATATTTGTGAGTGGTAGGTTCCTTGTTGCCATAATTTTTCTTTCAATTTTTCTTGCCAACCTGAATGCCTTCTTCGATGAATCAGGTTCCCAAAGGCAGACCTCATGTTGGATGTTATCCTTTAAAGTCCCTATGAACACATCAATATTATGCTCCTCTGGAATATCATTTACCCTTATATTCAATTTTTGGAAGTCCTCAAATGTGCTCCACCATTGAACCCTTTTGTTTGAGATTTATCAATTGGCTAAAGAAGGTGTTGCTCTTTGTATCCTCATAATGTGCTATCATTTTGTCCGTAAAAATTGACCAAGTGACAATTTGTTTACAATAGAAAAGCCATCGATACCATACAAACTGATTGGGTTCCAAATATAAAGTTGTGATGTGTACCTTTATTGTGTTTTGTGCATAATGAAGATATTGTTCCATCTGTAGTATCCATGTTACAGGATCCTTGTCATCAAAACTTCCTCATATTGATATTTGGAATTTGGTGGGTCTTTATTCCAACATTAGATTCTATGAAATCATGATTAACATTTCTTTTGTTCTCATCATGAGTTTCCTCTACTACCTTTTCGCCATTAGGAAGCCTTTCTTGTAGCGACCTTGTCAAACCTTCCTTCAAACTTTCCACGTCTTTCTTCAAATCTTCAATGTTGTCATTCTTTGAATCATGATTAACATTTCTTTTGTTCTCATTATGAGTTTTCTTTACTACCTTTTCGCCATTAGGAAACCTTTCTTGTAGCAACTTTGTCAAACCTTCCTTCCAACCTTCCATGGCTTTCTTCCAATCTTCAATGTTGTCTTTCATACCAATGATATCATTCTTCAAACTATCCATCTTAGCTTTTGTTACTTTTTGTGACAGAGAAATTTGTTGCACTTGGTCTCGTAATTTTGATATATCATGTTGCATTTCTTCCTCTTCTTCAAGTGTCATAATAGAACTTTCGGGTTGCTTACTAGGTGTTTCCATTTTCTTTCTTTGGTGCATAACCTAATGATAATTTTCTTCACTATTACCTTTTAATCACTTCAAACTAATTTTTCAAACAAAACTTATGCAATTTTTAAAAAAGACTACACACATTTTTTTTGTAGGAGCTTGATATTGAATCTGATGTATCTTTGAAATTTCAGATTCCAAGGTCTAAAATTACCGTGGTAGCCCTCTGAGTCCTCTTTCCAATGCCACCATCTGATCGAACTTGGATTCTCCAAGAAAGAGTTATGACCAATCTCCCAAGACAGCCTGATTATACATTTTTTCAGTATAGTGAACTTGTACGAAGTGCCACATGTCATTGTTTCAACCTTTGGACCTGAAAATGGTGCACATAAAACTACAATTTGTCCTCTTTTTGTAACTTACGAAATTTCAATCGGATACTCAAAGAGAAGGTTATGACGATTTTCCTAAGGTCACATGTTTGGGATGTAATTTTGTATCCTACAAAAACCCTAACTTCCTTGGATCATATCTCCGAAAATATAGCGAATTTGGACCCAAGGGTCATTAAGATTTCGACTCAAATGGTTTTTTTAGCTTCTGAAACATCGCATAAAAAATTTTATAGCAAAAATTCCATGTTGAACTATTTGGAGCAGCAAAACCCTAGAATTCAAAGCTCTGATACCAAATGTTATGCAACCAACTCACAAAATAGAAGAAAAGATAGATCAACGACTTCAAAATAAGCCTCTTCAAGGGGGGAACCTCCTTTACATTACACAAATGACCAATTCTTTGAATGATTCAAATGACAAAACCTCCTTTCTATATATAGGATTCTAAGGGGTCACAATATAATCAAAGTTGACATAACAATAATAATATAAGGGCACAACAATAACAATAGTGGGCTTCTATGGTGCATAATAATAATAATGTGGGGACAACTGGGGCACAACAATAACAATAGGGGGCTACAATGCCAATAGTAATGGGGGATCACTAGTATTGTAGGGGCCTAATACCCCATCTGGAAATGTGGCTTGGTTTCCATTTACTTAAAGATTTTCCTTGGTTGTAGTTGTTATCATAAGAGATAAATGCACACGTAATTTTGAATCAGCAAGTAAGTAATCCTTATGAAATTTTTTATTGTAATCTGTATCAATATTCTTCCACTAGGAGGAAATAAAAGTGATCCTTTAAAAGAGAAGTATTAGTACTAATCTAATAAAGACACACACGTATACATATGAAAGAATCATTAGTCATTAAGTGAAATAGTTCACATATATGCAACAATCATGAAAGCAAGCATAACACATATTCAATAGGGTGAGTACCAAAGCCATCGAAATAGTTCAATTTCTTTAGAACATATGAATGCTGACATATACCGCAAACATCCCAATAATAGTCCTAAAGCATTCACAATATACGCATGAAAATGTGTTGCCTCAATGAGCTTCAAATATTAGGTGAAATATATAAGATACATTAATACAATGAACATCACTACCTCCAATAATGGAGCGTTCATTCACTTTTTTCTCTCTAACAGAACTATCTTCCTCTCTAATTCTTGGATTGAGAAGCTAAGGTTAAAATTCCTCTCTTTGAGTAATGAGCCTTTTTTTATAACAAAAGGAATGATTCATATCCCCATGACTCTTGAACTTCCTCATGACTCTTAGACTTCTAATGTGACCTTTCGACTTCTATATGGCTTTTGAACTTCTATGTGTATTTTCGACTTCTCCATGTGGATCTTTTGTCCATATATGACTCTTGGACTTCCACATATTTATATTTACAATATTTTGCAAAATTACATCATAATTTCCATATCATCATGTGAAGACAATATGACAAGTCATATACATTGATGACTTGAACCCATAGTGACTCTACATAAGGTTCTCTGATAAGTGATGACATTGCCACTATGTATTCAATACTCATAATATATCTTGCATTGTTGTTGCCATCTACCCTCCAAAGGGTTTTGAGAGATCTTAGAGTCTTCATGAGTCACTTTGTTCATCGGGATCCATTGTTCTTTCAATTGTCGCAACATGGTGCCATTGTCTTCAGGATGCTTCGTTAGGCAAAAATTCTTATTATATCTCCTCACATAATTATCCATGCTTCATTGAACACCTACATATGTATATCACTGATGGCAAGCAAACGGTATCCCATAAATATCCTATTTTATCATGCTTCATGCGAATTTTTTGTCTATGGATCAACAACGTGCCAAGGGGAGAGAGAGAAGCTTTCTGGGTGCAAGGTGCAATTTTAAGAGGCAAGGAGGGGCTTCAATGATCACTAACAATGCATTGTGTGCTTAACTAGAGGAGGAGGATGAGTGATGGACATAGGGTGCACCAACAAGGGACATGTGCCATGATTGTTCACTAAAGATACTTTGTGCACTAAGAAGGGAGAGCCAAGGCCACAAGGAGGGCACAAGGGAAGGCCTCACTACCCACAGAGAGCGTGTAGTGTGTGTAAGGTATAGAAACAAGCAACAAGGAGAAGGGTTTGTATATTAGGAGTGTGTTGTGCATTGGAGAGAAGGCCTCTGGGCGTAGGGAGCAACAAAAACTGACAAGAGGGTATCCTCTAAGCCTTGGGAGTGTGTTGTACACTCCTCGTGGCCTAAAGGGCAGGCTCACAAGGTTAGAAAATTGTCTAAGTCTATAAGGATAACACATGGAAAAACACACTACGTTAGGAGAAAAATGAAGCGTTACCCAAATCAAATCATCTGTATAAATTAGAAAGCACCCAAAACTAAGAAGTATACATCAAAATTCTAGTTCAAAACAGTCACCAAATATAACAGATCAAGTATGTGTAGTTGCGACCAAAAAGTGTCATTTTGTGACCAAAAAGTGTACTAAGACTCTAAAGTGTGCTATTGTTACTCTTGATGATCCGCCTACACTTGGAAAGGAAAATCGACACTTAGAATATGTGTAGAAACATGAAATGGCACTTGACGACCAAAAGCGAGACTTCACTCACATGTTAGAAAGATAGGCTCCAAAATTTGAACATAGCAAACTTTTGAAGGTTGTTTTAGTAGTGGCAACAAAAATCCCAGAAGAATTTTTCCCTCGAAGAAATTTGATCCCTCTTGGCTCATGTTAGATCCATGCTTAAGATGGATCTATATTATAAACAATATATGCATTGTTGTAGAGAAAATTGAAAGGTCTTATGTTGTTCTACAGGAACCACCACATAACTATAAGAAATTTCTATGTGAATTTCCATATTTCTAATTAAAGGGACAACCTTATTTTCTAATTGTAATTACTTATCAAAGAGCCTAAACAATTCATATAAAAAAACATAAAACCCACTCAAGAAAGTAAATGCACTATTAAACCTATCTTATACATGACCATGTAAATGTGTCATTCAGTAATTTGTTGTAGCAAAGAAGGAATGTTGAAAATAGATTTAACTAAGAAAGCATGTAAATGAAATGAAATACTTGCACAAGGGTCATGTTGTCGTGTGTACAACAACCCCATATTTGCTTCTAAAATAAATGCATACCCTATTAAAATTTTAATTTTTATCTTGTTTATTTCTCTATGAAAGTGTTGAAAACTAGTTTTTTATGCTTTTGTTATATGAATCCTTAATTCTCTTTGATTTTGTAAAGTTTCGTTAGAGTTTTGGTAAATCCATATTCCTTCCTCACTAATCTTCTCATCCCATACTCACCTTATTCCTCCATGTAGTGTTCCTTTGCTTCCCCACGTGTTCAAATATGGGGATTTTCTTTATCGTTTTCTGCTATATTATATTTTATTTGGATTTTGTTTCATGTGTCCACCCATATGGGATAACATTATGTCTAGAAGGATTTACCCACTCCACTCCCCAGATGCTCGAATGAGAATGTTTTTCTTATTATTTGACAAATGTCTAGATTCCTCACCCCATCTCATTGTGTTGCATTGCACTTTGAATTTTGTTTAATATCTACTTATACTTGCACCCACAATGACCAAAACGCTTTACACCTTCCACCCATGAATGATTGAATATCATGTTAAAAATCTAATTAATAATTAATCTACCACCTTAATCACAATTAACTAATTATTATTGACAAATCCACCCATCCAATCTCTCACTCGAGCAAGAACATTTTGCATACCTTGCACCTCAGATGATTAGATTTTGTTTTAAGCATGCTCAGTCATTGGATTAGGCTCATCATGGAAGTTAATCATGATTAACAAAATAATAAAATAAGATTTGTTATTCAGCACCTCAATAGGGGAAGTAACCTTTGCACCTACCAAACCACAGATGCCCGAATGAAATCATTTATTTGAAATTAAGGATAATAAGTAAGTTTAACCCCAATTAAATATAGATTATCATTTAAAACCCAAATTCGACATTCGGGCCAAAGAAACAAACACAACATGTGTTATAAAATTATATATTACAAAGCAATGGAACACATCAAATATTACAGAAATATAAACACATAAAACGCATAAAACAAGAGAGACACAGCTATACATGGCTCACCACCCAGTTTGGGCTACGTCCACGGAGAAACAACCAGTCCTTCCTTTTTATATTATCTAGCAAGCTAAAGAGATACAACCTACAGCAGATCCGCTGTAATTCCCTCTTCGCTCTCAATCTCTTCTCTCTCCCTCACTCAGAGTATAGATCTACATAGACGCAATACAATTCCCTCATATATAGCGAGGGGTTTCCTTCTGGGGAAAAAATCCCTATATGAAACATAAATTCTACTGTCGGATCTCCGCCTAATGAACGGCCCAGATTGAATAAAAAAATTACAACATTTTACAAGGTAATTTTACATCTATTTTTAGCTTCGGGGGCATTGTCCCCGATCCCCTCACCAGGGGGGGCTCCTAAAGGTCGCAGCTTCGCCCCACCCCCTTGGACACCCCTGCAATGGGAAGCCCCCCCTGGACCCCCCTGGTAGCAAATATTTTACGAGCAGTCCCCCCTTGGGACCCCCCTATAGCGAATATTTTATGGGCGGCATTGTCGCCCCATTATGAACTAGGGTCTAATGCGACGATACCTTTGAATACATAAGATAATCAGACTCCACACCCAACAAGCTCCCATTTGGAGACTTATTATAGCAACTCCACCGTTGCTTCATTTGTTGGACAATGACTGCACTTTGGACTTGGTTGTTTCTCATATTATTCGTCATACTTGAAGACCAATTGAAACTTAGCATATTCTCAATTTCTCCCTGGTTACAACTTTTGTTAACATATCTGCAGGATTCTAGCTAGTGTGTATCTTTTCCATCTTCAACTGTCCATCTTCCAATGCTGACCATATAAAAATGGTACTTGAGTTGTATATGTTTAGTCTTGGAATAAAATGCAGAGATCTTTGCAAGATGTATGACACTTTGGCTATCACTGTATAACTTGCCCAACTCCTGCTTCTTACCCAATTCATCCAGAAACCTTTGTAACCAAATCATTTCTTTAATAGCCTCTATAGTAGCAACATACTCTACTTCTGTTGTTGAGAGTGCAACAACACTTTGCAGTTTTGAGACCCAACTAACAGGTGTTCCACCTACAGTAAACACATATCCTGTTGTGCTCCTCCTATTATCTCTATCACCTGCCATATCTGCATCAACATATCCCTATAGAGAAATGTTTGAACCACCAAAGCATAATGCTTGATTTGTGGTACCTCTCAAATACCTGAGAATCCACTTCACTTCCATCCAATGTTCTTTTCCTAGATTGTTCATGTACTTGCTTACAACTCCCACTTCATGTGCAATATCAGGCCTTGTGCAAAGCATTACATACATTAAGCTTCCAACTACTGATGCATATGGAACTTTAGACATATGAGCCATTTCTTCCTGAGTCTTGGGACACTCCTCCTTACTTAATTAGAAATGGCTAGCCAAAGGTATACTAACTGGTTTTGCATTATGCATATTAAACCTTTTCAACACCTTTTCTATGTACTCACTTTCAGACAATGTTAATTTGTGATTCTTCTTGTCTCTAGTTATTCTCATACCAAGGATTTGTTTTGCAGTACCCAAATCCTTCATTACAAATGAGTTTTCCAATTTTCTTTTGAGCACATTTATTTCCTGCATGTTATAACCTGCAACAAGCATGTCATCTACATACAATAACAATATAATAAAGCTGCCATCATTTTTCTTATTGAGATAAACACAATGATAAGAGTGACATCTAGTATAACCTTGTTCAGACATAAACCTGTCAAATTTTAGATACCACTGCCTTGGAGCCTACTTTGAGCCATACAAGCTCTTCTTCAACCTGCACACTAGTTTCTCCTTCCCCTTTACCTCATATCCTTGTGGCTACTGCATATATATCTCTTCCTCCAAATCCCCATGGAGAAAGGTTGTCTTTACATCTAACTGCTCAAGATGCAAATCTTTAGTTGCTACTATAATTAAATTAGTTCTAATTGAAGTCATTTTAAAAACAAGAGAAAATATCTAATCAAAGCCTATACCCTTTTTTTCTGCAAACCCTTTCACCACAAGTCTAACTTTATACCTTTTTCTGCCTCCATCTTCTTCCTTCAACTTGTAAACCCATTTATTCTGCAATGTTGTTTTACCTATAGGCAACCTGACTAAGTCCCAAGAATGGTTATGTACTAAGGAGTCCATCTCTTCTTTCATGGCTTGCTCCCACTTCTTGTTGGTTTCTACCTGTACTGCTTCTTCATAACATTCTGATTCACTGGAATCAATCAATAATACATAATATAATGAAGGAGAGTATCGTTCAGGGGGCCTACTTATCCTGGTAGATCTTATAACACCACTTTCAGGTGTTTGATGTGCTTGTTGATGTTGTGGTTGTTGTTATGGATGTTGATCATTATGATTTTCAAGCACCATCACCTTTTCTGTGATCTCTTCAAACACTGTGTATTCTCTGTGTTCTTTTTCATGCTTCTTTTCCTGCAACTTATCCTTATATAAAACCTTTGAATTGAATATGACATCTCTGCTCCTAATGATTTTCTGTTTTTCATATTCATAAAAGCGATCACCAAAATCATTAACACCATACCCAATAAAGGTACATTTCTTTGATTTTTCCTCAAGCTTTGTTCTATTTTCTTTATTAATGTTGACAAAGGCTTCACAACTAAAAGATTTTAGAAATGAGTAGTTTACCTTTTTACCTATCCATGCCTCCACTAGAATACCACCATCCAAGGAACTTGAAGGCCCTCTGTTTATTATATAAGCATCAATATCTACATCATTTGCCCAAAATTGTAAAGGCAATCTTGCATGCAATCTCATGCACCTTGCACGCTCCATGATTGTCCTATTCATCCTTTCTTACACACCATTTTCTTGTGGTGTTCCTTGAATTGTCTTCTCTCTGCGAATTTCATTCTCTGAATAGTACCTATCAAACTCTTTGTTGCAATATTCACCTCCATTGTCTGATCTGAGACACTTCAACCTTTTTCCTATCTCGTTTTCAACCAAAGCTTTCCATTTCTTGAAAGTATCAAATACATCGGATTTATTTCGAATACAATAAATCCAAGTTTTTATGGTTGCATCATCAATAAAAGTAACATAATAACGAGAGCCACCAAGAGATGATACCTGAGCAAGTCCCCATAAATATGTATGCACAAGCTCTAATTTTTCGCACTTCTTTTCTTTCCCAACTCTGAGGAATCTAACTCTTTTGTTTTCCATAAACACAATTATCACAAAATTTTAAATCAACATGTTTCAAACCTGGCAACAAATTTATTGAGTGAAGAATCTGCATCCCCTTCTCACTCATGTGCCCGAGCTTATGATGCCACAATGTCATATCTTCTCTTATAGAGATTAAAGCATTAACAGAATTAGAAATACCATTGCATAAATACAATGTACCAACCTTTTCTCATTTTGTTATTACCAGGGATCCTTTAGTGACGTTCCAGGTTTTATCTGTGAAAGTAGTTACACAACCTTCACCTCCAAACTGCCCTATTCAAATCAGATTTTTCTTCAGATCTGGAACCTGCCTTACCTCCTTCAATAGCCATTGATTTCCATTCTATTGTTTTATGAAAATTGTACCCATTCCAATGATTTTATAGGGTTTATCATCACCCAATCAAACTTGTCCAAAATCTCCTTGAACATAATCATGAAAATGTTTCCTATCAGGTGTGGCATGGGATGAGGCCCCTCAATCTACCACTCATGCATCAATAATATTTTCTAAAGAAAGAACCAAAGCATCTTACAACACATCACCTATTACATTTGCTTCATGATTATTTTCTTGTTGCACGTCTCCTTCTTTTCCCTTCCGAGACTTGCAGTCTTTCTTCAGGTGTCCTTTCTTCCCACATTTCCAGCACACTATCCCCGCTATGGACTTGGATCTGTCTTTTCTTGACTTGCTACAATATCCAAGGCTCTTTCCTCTTTCCATTTTTCTCCCCCTAGTCTCTGCAGTCAAAGCATTACCTGATGTCTCACCGGAGCTTTTCTGTTGCATTTCCTCGCTAAGGATTGCACCAACAATATCATCAAACTTTAAATTACTAGATTCAAAGACATAGTTACTAATGGTCATAACTAAACCATTCCAACTTTCTGGCAATGAGCACAGAAATAACACAGCCTAAATTCATCATCAAAAGTTACCCCTACAGAACTTAACTGACTGGTAACTATATTATATTCATTTAAATGATCAGCAACAGATCCACCTTCTGACATTTTCATATTAAATGAATGCTTCATAAGAAATACCTTATTTGAGGCCGAGGGTTTTTCATATAGTTTGGCCAATGTCGACATTAAACCCTCTGTTGTCATTTCCTTTGAAATATTAAACGCTACTGACACGACTAGGCATAGCCATATTGTTCTAAGTGCCTTTCTGTTGAGAATATCCCATTCTGTGTCTATCATACTCATTGGCTTCTTTGCCTTTCCACTTAATGGTTGGTACAGATCTCTCTGATACAGATAATCTTCCATATGCATCTTCCACAACCAATAGTTTTGGCTGTTAAATTTTTCGACCTTAAACCTACCATCTTTCGTTATTGCTCCCACTTGAACTATGAACCCTTCTCTCCTGCGAGTTTATCAGCTAAATAGACCTTCAGCTCTGATACTAGTTGTTAGAAAATTATATTACAAAGTAATGGAACACATAAAATATTGCAGAAATATAAACACATAAAACGCATAAAACAAGAGAGACACAGATATACGTGGTTCACCCAGTTTGGGCTACGTCCACGGAGAAACAACCAGTCCTTCCTCTTTATATTATCGAGCAAATTGAAGAGATACAACCTACAAAAAATCCTATGTAATTCCCTCTTCGCTCTCAATCTCCTCTCTCTCCCTCACTCAGAATACAAATCTATATAGAAGCAATAAAATTCCCTCATATATAGCGAGGGGTTTCCTTCTAGGTCAAAAAACCCTAAATTAAACATAACTTCTACCATCAGATCTCTGCCTAATGAAAAACCCAGATTGACTATGAAATTACAAAATTTTACAAGGCAATTTTACATTTATTTTTAGCTTCAAGGGCACTGCCTTGATCCCCCCGCCAGGGGGGGGCGTGCTCCCAAAGGTCACAGCCACCCCCCTTGGACCTCCCCTGCATCGAATATTTTACGGACGGGTTGTCGCCCCATTACAAACTGGGGTCCAATGCGGCGATACCTTTGAATACAGAAGATAATCAGGCTCCACACCCAACAACATGAATACCTTGTTGGGTCCCAAATTAATAGCTTTGTTACCATTCACCAATCATTGATAGATGATGTGACATGTATTTACTTCTGAAGTGACTCATTGGAAATTCACCCTACTTAAAGATTATCACATTCTTTAAGATTATTTACCTCTTCGTAGAGCCAAGATTTTTCAATAATTAAACTTAATTCATCATTGATCATGTTGAACATTTCTAGCCCTTGGTTAATCATGATACCTTAACAAGTCATTATCAATTTTAAAGTAAGGTTTTGTCCGGTTTTAAAGTTGTTGTGCTTAAGTATGTTGCTTATATTTCTTATTTTAAGCACTCTCTTAATATCTAAAGTTCTTACAACTAGTAATCCCAAAAGAATTTTTCCCTCGAAGAAATTTGATCCCTCTTGGCTCATGTTAGATCCATGCTTAAGATGGATCTATAGTATAAACAATATATGCATTGTTGTAGAGAAAATTGAAAGGTGTTATGTTGTTCTAGAGGAACAACCACATAACTATAAGAAATTTCTATGTGAAATTCCATATTTCTAATTAAACGGACAACCTTATTTTCTAATTGTAATTACTTATCAAAGAGCCTAAACAATTCATATAAAAAACATAAAACCCACTCAAGAAAGTAAATGTACTATTAAACCTATCTTATACATGACCATGTAAATGTGTCATTCAGTAATTTGTTGTAGCAAAGAAGGAATGTTGAAAATAGATTTAACTAAGAAAGCATGTAAATGAAATGAAATACTTGCACAAGGGTCATGTTGTCGTGTGTACAACAACCCCATATTTGCTTCTAAAATAAATGCATACCCTATTAAAATTTTAATTTTTATCTTGTTTATTTCTCTATGAAAGTGTTGAAAACTAGTTTTTTATGCTTCTGTTATGAAGAAATCTTAATTCTCTTTGATTTTGTAAAGTTTCGTTAGAGTTTTGGTAAATCCATATTCCTTCCTCACTAATCTTCTCATCCCATACTCACCTTATTCCTCCATGTAGTGTTCCTTTGCTTCCCCACGTGTTCAAATATGGGGATTTTCTTTATCATTTTCTGCAATATTATATTTTATTTGGATTTTGTTTCATGTGTCCACCCATATGGGATAACATTATGTCTAGAAGGATTTACCTACTCCACTCCCCAGATGCTCGAATGAGAATGTTTTTCTTATTATTTGACAAATGTCTAGATTCCTCACCCCATCTCATTGTGTTGCATTGCACTTTGAATTTTGTTTAATATCTACTTATACTTGCACCCACAATGACCAAAACGCTTTACACCTTCCACCCATGAATGATTGAATATCATGTTAAAAATCTAATTAATAATTAATCTAGCACCTTAATCACAATTAATTAATTATTATTGACAAATCCACCCATCCAATCTCTCACTCGAGCAAGAACATTTTGCATACCTTGCACCTCACATGATTAGATTTTGTTTTAAGCCTGCTCAATCATTGGATTAGGCTCATCATGGAAGTTAATCATGATTAACAAAATAATAAAATAAGATTTGTTATTCAGCACCTCACTAGGGGAAGTAACCTTTGCACCTACCAAACCACAGATGCCCGAATGAAATCATTTATTTGAAATTAAGGATAATAAGTAAGTTTAACCCCAATTAAATATAGATTATCATTTAAAACCCAAATTTGACATTCGGGCCAAAGAAACAAACACAACATGTGTTATAAAATCATATATTACAAAGCAATGGAACACATAAAATATTACATAAATATAAACACATAAAACGCATAAAACAAGAGAGACACAACGATACATGGCTCACCACCCAGTTTGGGCTACGTCCACGGAGAAACAACCAGTCCTTCCTTTTTATATTATCTAGCAAGCTAAGGAGATACAACCTACAGCACATCTGCCGTAATTCCCTCTTCGTTGTCAATCTCCTCTCTCTCCCTCACTCAGAGTACAGATCTACATAGATGCAATACAATTCCCTCATATATAGCGAGGGGTTTCCTTCTAGGGAAAAAATCCCTATATGAAACATAGCTTCTACTGTCGGATCTCTGCCTAATGAACAACCCAGATTGACTACGAAATTACAACATTTTACAAGGAAATTTTACATCTATTTTTAGCTTCGGAGGCATTGTCCCCGATCCCCTCACCAGGGAGGGCTCCCAAAGGTCATAGTCGCGCCCCACCCCCTCAGACACCCCTGCAGTGAATATTTTACGGGCAGCCCCCCCTGTAGCGAAACTTTTACGAGCAGTCCCCCCTGGGACCCCCCTATAGCGAATATTTTATGAGCGGCATTGTCGCCCCATTATGAACTAGGGTCTAATGCGGCGATACCTTTGAATACAAAAGATAATCAGACTCCACACCTAACAAACTCCCACTTGGAGACTTATTATAGCAACTCCACCGCTGCTTCATTTGTTGGACAATAACTCCACTTTGGACTTGGTTGTTTCTCATATTCTTCATCATACTTGAAGACCAATTGAAACTTAGCATATTCTCAATTTCTCCCTGGTTACAACTTTTGTTAACATATCTGTAGGATTCTAGCTAGTGTGTATCTTTTCCATCTTCAATTGTCCATCTTCCAATGCTGACCATATGAAATGGTACTTGAGTTGTATATGTTTAGTCTTGGAATAAAATGCAGAGATCTTTGCAAGATGTATGACACTTTGGCTATCACTGTATAACTTGCCCAACTCCTCCTTCTTACCCAATTCATCCAGAAACCTTTGTAACCAAATCATTTCTTTAATAGCCTCTGTAGCAGCAACATACTCTACTTCTGTTGTTGAGAGTGCAACAACACTTTGCAGTTTTGAGACCCAACTAACAGTTGTTCCACCATCCAAGGAACTTGAAGGCCCTCTGTTTATTATATAAGCATCAGTATCTACATCATTTGCCCAAAATTGTAAAGGCAATCCTGCATGCAATCTCATGCACCTTGCATGCTCCATGATTGTCCTATTCATCCTTTCTAACACACCATTTTCTTGTGGTGTTCTTGGAACTGTCTTCTCTCTGCGAATTTCATTCTTTGAATAGTACCTATCAAACTCTTTGCTGCAATATTCACCTCCATTGCCTGATCTGAGACACTTCAACCTTTTTCCTATCTCGTTTTCAACCAAAGCTTTCCATTTCTTGAAAGTATCAAATACATCGGATTTATTTCGAATACAATAAATCCAAGTTTTTATGGTTGCATCATCAATAAAAGTAACATAATAACGAGAGCCACCAAGAGATGATACCTGAGCAAGTCCCCATAAATCTGTATGCACAAGCTCTAATTTTTCGCACTTCTTTTCTTTCCCAACTCTGAGGAATCTGACTCTCTTTTGTTTTCCATAAACACAATTCTCACAAAATTTTAAATCAACATGTTTCAAACCTGGCAACAAATTTATTGAGTGAAGAATCTGCATCCCCTTCTCACTCGTGTGCCCGAGCCTATGATGCTACAATTGCATATCTTCTCCTGTAGAGATTAAAGCATTAACAGAATTAGAAATACCATTGCATAAATACAATGTACCAACCTTTTCTCCTTTTGTTATTACCAGGGATCCTTTAGTGACGTTCTAGGATTTATCTGTGAAAGTAGTTACACAGCCTTCACCTCCCAACTACCCTATTCAAATCAGATTTTTCTTCAGATCTGGAACCTACCTTACCTCCTTCAATAGCCATTGATTTCCATTCTATTGTTTTATGAAAATTGTACCCATTCCAATGATTTTATAGGGTTTATCATCACCCAATCAAACTTGTCCAAAATCTCCTTGAACATAATCATGAAAATGTTTCCTATCAGGTGTGGCATGGGATGAGGCCCCTCAATCTACCACTCATGCATCAATAATATTTTCTAAAGAAAGAATCAAAGCATCTTGCAACACATCACCTATTACATTTGCTTCATGATTATTTTCTTGTTGCACGTCTCTTTCTTTTCCCTTCCGAGACTTTTCTTCAGGTGTCCTTTCTTCCCGCATTTCCAGCACACTATCCCCGCTATGGACTTGGATCTGTCTTTTCTTGACTTACTACAATATCCAAGGCTCTTTCCTCTTTCCATTTTTCTTCCCCTAGTCTCTGCAGTCAAAGCATTACCTGATGTCTCACCGGAGCTTTTTTGTCGCATTTCCTCGCTAAGGATTGCACCGAAAATATCATCCAACTTTAAAGTACTAGATCCAAAGACATAGTTACTAATGGTCATAACTAAACCATTCCAACTTTCTGGCAATGAGCACAGAAATAACACAACCTAAATTCATCATCAAAAGTTACCCCTACAGAACTTAACTGACTGGTAACTATATTAAATTCATTTAAATGATCAGCAACAGATCCACCTTCTGACATTTTCATATTAAATGAATGCTTCATAAGAAATACCTTATTTGAGGCCGAGGGTTTTTCATATAGTTTGGCCAATGTCGACATTAAACCCTCTGTTGTCGTTTTCTTTGAAATACTAAACGCTATCGATGCCACTAGGCATAGCCATATTGTTCTAAGTGCCTTTCTGTTGAGAATATCCAATTCTGTGTCTATCATACTCATCGGCTTCTTTGCCTTTCCACTTAATGGTTGATACAGATCTCTCTGATACAGATAATCTTCCATCTGCATCTTCCACAGCCAGTAGTTTTGGATGTTAAATTTTTCGACCCTAAACCTACCATCTTTCGTTATTGCTCCCATTTGAACTATGAACCCTTCTCTCCTGTGAGTTTATCAGCTAAATAGACCTTCGGCTCTGATACTAGTTGTTAGAAAATTATATTACAGAGCAATGGAACACATAAAATATTGCAGAAATATAAACACATAAAACTCATAAAACAAGAGAGACACAGATATACGTTGTTCACCCAGTTTGGGCTACGTCCACGAAGAAACAACCAGTCCTTCCTCTTTATATTATCGAGCAAATTGAAGAGATACAACCTACGACAAATCCTATGTAATTCCCTCTTCGCTCTCAATCTCCTCTCTCTCCCTCACTCAGAATACAAATATACATAGAAGCAATATAATTCCCTCATATATAACGAGGGGTTGCCTTCTAGGTCAAAAAACCCTAAATTAAACATAACTTCTACTGTCAGATCTCTGCCTAATGAACAACCCAGATTGACTATGAAATTACAAAATTTTACAAGGCAATTTTAAATTTATTTTTAGCTTCAAGAGCACTGCCCTGATCCCCCCGCCAGGGGGGGGGGGGGGGGGGGTGCTCCCAAAGGTCACAGCCACCCCCCTTGGTCCTCCCCTGCAGCGAATATTTTACGGACGGGTTGTTGCCCCATTATGAACTAGGGTCCAATGCGGAAATACCTTTGAATACAGAAGATAATCAGGCTCCACACCCAACAACATGAATACCTTGTTGGGTCCCAAATTAATAGCTTTGTTACCATTCACCAATCATTGATAGATGGTGTGACATGTATTTACTTCTGAAGTGACTCATTGGAAATTCACCCTACTTAAAGATTATCGTCTTCATTAAGATTATTTACCTCTTCGTAGAGCCAAGATTTTTCAATAATTAAACTTAATTCATCATTGATCATGTTGGACATTTCTAGCCCTTGGTTAATCGTGATGCCTTAACAAGTCATTATCAATTTTAAAGTAAGGTTTTGTCTGGTTTTAAAGTTGTTGTGCTTAAGTATGTTGCTTATATTTCTTATTTTAAGCACTCTCTTAATATCTAAAGTTCTTACAACTAGTAATTTTGTTCGTGCGGTTAAAATGGGAAAAAGGGGACAAGTCTAAGGAGGTTATGCATTTTCTTAGAACAAAGAGTGTTAGAAAAACAAAGAGATTGAGACCAACCCCTTAGAAATTAGAGCTGATCTAATTCCATTAGACGAAAAATTTGATGGATGGCAAATTTGGACATCCTCAACAACAATTTTAGCAACAGGACCTTTAACTCGAGAATGTGTTTTCATTTGTTTAACAGATTGTATGCACAATATTTTCTTGTTTTAACTTTTAAGTGAACAGTTTGTTAAGATAATAAACAATAACTTTTTGTCACGAAACTTTTACTCTATATATAAGACTCTATTCGATGAGAAAGGGGTAAGATGAATATGTATTTAAGGAAATTGATATTATCTATTAGTTATTTTGATCAATTTTGAAGACTTAAGGAACTTTTTAGAAAGTCTATGTTGTTTAGCAAAATATTTTATGCAATATATTGTTATATGCATCTGTGATTTTCATTGAATATGAAATTAGGATTTGATGAATTGTTTCTCTTCCATGAATTTTGGTATATTCATTTTAATTCTACAGTTAAAATAATTATTCGTGCTTATCAATTTGTTTATAACAGAGCAAATGGACTGCATCCTATCAAACCCTTTTCCTGAGCCCTATCCCTATTGCTTTTCCTCAGACTGACATATACGCAACTGCGCAGTGGCCAACTCGCGTATGTATATACGCGACTTTCCTTTATGAAACTTGCGTATGAAATTCAGGATACTGAAGTTTCACACTTTCAGCTCCTTCTGAGTCTGTTGTGCCTGTACATTGTGCTGTGCCACATTTTCTGACTGTACTTCCTTTTTCTTCCATATCTTCAAGCGTGATGATGTTTTCTCCTTTTGGTATGGTGCTCGTTCCTTGTTCCTGCATTCCTTTGCTATATGTCCAAGCTTGTTGCATACATAACATCTTACATGTTTCATATTCCTTCTGTAGCAATCAATAGCTTTGTGACCGTACATATTGCAAGAAAAACAATATCTATTAAAGTACCTGGACCGTGATGATATTTCTTGAATCATTCTTCTTCTGCATCTGGTTGCAACATGTCCAAGATTATGGCATACATAACATTCAACATTATTCATTGGAGGAGTAAAAGATTTTCTTTCAAGAATTTCTCTCCTTGGCTATAGATGGGGTCGACTTTTCATCTCCTTGTTGAGCATTTCAGATTTTACATTAGAGTTCCTTGTCTTATTTTCTGAACTAGATTCACCTTCAATAGATTCATGAAAACCAAGACCAGTTTTGATAGCAGGATACCTTTGACTACTAAGAATATCATCCAAAATCTTAGTACTATCTTGAAATCATAAGAGCTTATCCTTTTCTTCTAATTTATCATTTAGAATATTTACCTCAACCTGAAGTTGCTCTTCCCTTTCACGATGCTGCTTCTTCATGTTTTCTTCAACTTTTTTTTCTTCTTCCAACTGATGTCTTAGTTCAAGAACTTCGTTTTCTTATTTTTCAAGAGCTTGGAGTAGTTCTTTATTCTGCTTCTTTGATTCTTCAAGATCTTCCTTTAGCGAGAGGATCATAGTTTCAAGCCTTTCATAGTAACTGGATCTATCTCTAGGTTTCTTGATTGTTGTGCTCCTTTCATTTACTTCACTTCTTAAAGATGTCACTTCATCTTGCAACTTTTGGCATTGATTTTCCTTGTCCTTTAATAACTTCCTTACCTTGTTTCCTTCCTCTAGTTGAGCTTTTAGTTTGGCAGCTTCTTCTTTGAAGGCACATTCCCTTTTGTTTAATAGATCTTGTTGATCTCTAATTTTGTCTGTAAGTCTTTTAAATTCTGCCTCTATTTGACATCTTTCTTGCTCACCCATAAGAGCAAATTCAGTTATTTCACCATCACTTTCATCATCTTTAGATGGATAGATATCTCCCGAGGATAACAAATTCATACCTGATAGTTCTGATGCTTATTCATCTTCATTCTGAAGTGATTCTGAATTTGAATTGCTTCTTCCACATATTCCCCAATCGATACTCCCACTGTCATAGTTCTTCTGAGATGTCTTCTTCTTCTTAGGTGCTTTCTTCTTAAGCCTCTTTCCCATTGTTCCACGAATCTCCTTCAAGCGATCAAACTTCTACTAAAGGACCTGCTCGGATACCAATTGTTGGAAATAATACTGAGAGGGGGGTGTGAATCAGTACTATTAGATCAATATAACTTTTCCCTTTCCATATTAAGATTCATATGTGATGCAACAAGTATATATCCAGTAAACATATGATTCAGTTAGTTGATCTCTAATGAGTGCATCAGAACATTATTAACCATATGAGCAGTAAAATAGAACAGATCATCACACACAAGAAGCACACATGAACACCATGATGTAAGGTGGAAAACCAATGTGGGTGAAAACCACCTGTTGCAAGTCGTCTCAATATTCTTTAATAAGAAATACCTTTTACAATAGTTCTGTACTGGTGCAGACTCATACCAGTACACAGGATTCTACCTGTAGAAGGCTACAACCTTCTCTCGTTCTCCAGACTCTCCTGGAAGGGAGCTACAACCCCCTTTGTGCAGGCTGCTACCTGCTGAAATGCTCCAACCTTTACTTGTTTTCCAGCTGCTACTAGAAGGGAGCTAACACCCCCTTGGCTCTTGTACTAGCTGATGTACTAGTACGTAGGTGCCGACCTACCGAAGGCTACAACCTTCTCTTTCTTCCTCCAGGTACCACGTTTCATCAATTTTCAGACTGGATACACTAAAGCACAACATCATAATATGAAAGGCCACGTTTCATCCAGTTTTCATACTGGACCCATTAATATCATTGAAGCTCATAATCAATCAATACCAGCATCATCAATCTCTAAATTACCCAATACTAAATCAATGCTTTCACCAAAGCCAACCCGCATATAGATCTGCAAATATTTCCTTATAACTTTGCAGTTTTTCCATACATTAGACATACCCAGATCATACCATTCATAAAACATACGTCAATAATTTAGATCTAGTCTATCAAACTAGATAATGATAAACATTCCAATCCTTAAGATCCCGATCCATCAAGTATCAAATAGATCTGCAGTCAACCAACTTCCTTGTGCGTAAACTGAATTAATACTTTCTCAGCACACAACAACCAGATATCAAATCAGAACCTTGAACACCACACTAATAGATAAAAACAGCTAAAACATATTTCAAGTAAAGTCTGCAACTTCACCAACAGAAACCTGCGTACATATCTATAAATTCATTCTTTCAAACATTCAGATATTAGTTAACCCACATTATCAGATTTATAGATCAAGCGTGCGCCACATATCACAGTTCAAAATCATATAGAGATACCACTATTCCAGCCTTAAGATTTTGATCCATCAATAGAACTTATCCTTCTCCTTGCGCTCAGGTTCCTTCTTCATTCAGATCCAGATTTTCACCATAACCCAATCACAGTATTCCAGATCTAGCACTTTATCAGATATTTAATAATTCAGAAGATGCCTTGCTAAATGATCTCCTTCCTCTTTTATAGCCTTAGGCCTTTCACAATACCACGGACCAAAAACCATAACAATTCAATACCATGGACCCAATACTTGGGATCATCACTTATGACGAGATACCATGGCCCAAAACAATAGGTTCAAATACCAAGGACTAAATACCATGAACCAACCATAAGATTTCCCATGTGCGTGTGCTTTTCCCTGCATGAAAGTGCGTGAACTTTTCTCTGCATGAAAGTGCGTGAACTTTTCTCTGCATGAAAGTGCATGAAATTTTCTCTGCATGAAAGTGCGTGAATTTTTCTCTGCATGAAAGTGCATGAACTTTTCTCTGCATGAAAGGAACTTTTTCTCTGCATGAAAGTGCGTGAACTTTTCGGTTCACACCTTTTGATCTGAGCACCTGCGGAACCAGAAAATAACTTTGCTGCACTATAATTTATCATCTGATATGAGTGGGTTGCCATCAAGTACAACAAATGTATCATAATGGCAACAATCTCCCCCTTTGGACTTGATGGCAACAACAACCAATCACTCTCCCCCTTTGACATCAAGGGAAAAGGGGTGG
>APFE030394672.1:80763-100081 GCA_000404065.3 Pinus taeda
GTGCGTGTGCTTTTCTCTGCATGAAAGTGCGTGAACTTTTCTCTGCATGAAAGTGCATGAACTTTTCTCTGCATGAAAGTGCGTGAAATTTTCTCTGCATGAAAGTGCGTGAACTTTTCTCTGCATGAAAGGAATTTTTCTCTGCATGAAAGTGTGTGAACTTTTCTCTGCATGAAACTGCATGAACTTTTCTCTGCATGAAAGGAACTTTTCTCTGCATGAAAGTCCGTGAACTTTTCTCTGCATGAAAGTGCGTGAACTTTGCTGCACTATAATTTATCATCTGAGATGATTTTCCATCAAGGACAACTCTTGTCTCATAATGCCAACAACATGTTGATAGAGTGCTCAAACTATTGGAGGAGAAACAATTATATGCCAAAAAACTCCAAATGTTTCTTTGGAGTACAAGAGGTGGAACATTTGGGTCATATTGTATCTCATGAAGGTGTTAAGGTAGACCCTAGCAAAATTAAAGCCATTAAGGAATGGAAAAATCCCCACATCCATAAAGCATCTGCAAGGATTTTTCGGGTTGACAGGGTATTATCGCAAGTTTGTTAAGAATTATGGGAAAATAGTAGCACCTCTAACGACATTACTAAAGAAAGATGCATTTTCTTGGACTCCAGAAGTAGTGAAAGCCTTTGAACATCTTAGAGAGGCAATGTGCCAAGCACCGGTCTTAGCCACACCAGATTTCACAAAAACCTTTATTGTGGAATGTGATGCCTTAGGAAATGGAATTGGTTCTATTTTAATGCAAGAAGAAAGACCCATTGCTTTCGAAATTCGTCCAATCAAAGGAAAGTATTTACACAAAGCTATTTATGAGAAGGAAATGTTGGCAATACTACATGCACTTAAGAAATGGTGACCTTACCTAATGAGAAGACACTGCAAGGTAAAAACATATCATGATAGTCTTAAATACTTTTTAGAACAAAGATTATCTTCAGAAGAGCAGGAAAAATGGGTCACAAAGTTATTGGGTTATGACTTTGAAATCATCTACAAAAAAGGGAAGCAAAATATTGTTGCAGATGCACTCTCAAGAAAGGATGAGGATGTGGAAGCATTGCTTAGCGCAATTTCTATTATCCAACCAAATTGGATAAACGAAGCAATGGATGAATGGAAGAATGACGAAGAAGTGTGGGTACTCATTCAAAAGTTACAACAAGACCCCGGTACATATGATACATTTAGCTAGAAAAATGATTTGTTACAATACAAAGATCACTTATACCTCTATAAGAATTCCCAACTCAAACAAAAGATTCTTATGGAATTGCACACCTCTCCCTTAGGAGGGCACTCAGGATTTTTAAAAACTTACCATAGGGTTAAGAAGGAATTTTTTGGGATGGCCTTAAATCTGATATTCAAAAGTTTGTGGCGGAATGTTTGCTTTGCCACCAAAACAAATTTGAAACAATTAAGACCCCAGTTCTATTACAACCTTTATCCATTTCAAGTCAACGTTGGGAGGAGGTTTCAATGGATTCTATCACAGGTTTACCCAAGTTTGAATGAAAGAGTGTCATCATGGTGGTAGTTCATAGACTTACCAAGTATGCACACTTTTGTGCATTATCTCATCCCTTTAAAGCTAGTACAGTTGCTATTGCATTTATGGAAACAATTCAAAATCTACATGGAAAACCAAAGATTATTGGAAGCGACAAAGATCCCATTTTCACTCGAAAATTTTGATCAATTATTTTCTTGTTTGGGTACTCAGTTAGCTCACAACTCATCTTATCATCCTCAATCTGATGGGCAAGCTGATATAGTGAACAAATGTTTGGAAGGATATCTTCATTGCTTTGTATCTGATAAATGGACACAATGGGTCAAATGGTTGCCTCTAGCTGAATGGTGGTATAACACTTCCTTCCATACTATAGCAAAAATGACCCCATTTACAGCACTTTATGGATATCATCCATCGTCCATCACATCATATTTAAGAGAAAATTCTAAGGTTCAAGCAGCGGAAGATCACAACAAGCATCGACAACAAGTTCTCCAACTCTTAAAGGATAACCTCTCTTTGGAACAGAATAGAATGAAACAATAGGAAGATCAACATCACAAAGAAATAAGTTTTGATGTAGGTGACTGGGTATTTCTACGACTACAACCATACAAACAAATGTCCCTCAAGTAAGTTAAGAAGGATAATAAATTATCACCAAAGTATTATGGTCTGTACAAGGTGCTGCAAAAGATTGGTGCTATGGCATACAAATTGGAGCTTCCTACAACTTTCCGAGTGCACCCAGTTTTCCATGTTTCATGCTTAAAGAAGGTTATAGGTGGCAAGCTCCCAATTCAAATAATATTGCTAGAACTTGATGAGAAAGGAAAAATCATATTGGAACCTGAAGGAGGCATAGAAACAAGAACTTGATAGCTGTGAAATTGATTAATTTTAGTGTATCTCATCAAGTGGAAGAACTTACACACTGAAGATTCCACATGGGAGGACGTGAATTTTATATAGAAGCATCCAAAACTACTCAAGCATTGAGGACAACAATTTATGAAGGAGAGGGGCATGTTAGGTCACTATAATACTAGTGTATTCCCTTATTATTGTTGTCAGTGTAGCCCCTTATTGTTATTGTTGTGCCCATGTTGTCCCCATATTATTATTATTGTGCCCCATAGAAGCCCACTATTGTTATTGTTTTACCCTTACATTATTATTGTTATGTTGGCTTTGACTATATTGTGACCCCTTAGACTCCTATATATTGAAAGGAGGTCTTATCATTTGTATCATCCAAGAATTGTTCATTTGTGTAATGTAAAGGAGGTTTCCCGCTCGAAGAGGCTGATTTTGAAGTCGTTGCTCTATAATTTCTTCTATTTTGTGAGTTGGTCGCATAACAAACAACATGCACCCATTATAAAACTTAGGCTACAAATCCTAGATGCGTAGGACTCAAGGGATTAGTTTTAAGCCATGGGATCTTGTGTAAATTTAGTAGGTTTCACTGGTGAGTAGACTATAAAGTTGACAAATTGAACTTGGGGAGCACCCTTAACCATCACTATTAACATATTTAAAATTGTGACCAAGATGGCTATGTATCTTTTGATGTACAATTTTCTATCTATTACTTGGAGAAGAATTAGGGTTTCTAGGAATAATAACACTTTTTTATTTGCCCATTCCTAAAGATAGAGAGTTGGTCAAGATTCATTCCAACATATGAGCTAAGAGCATTGAGGTGGCTATGATGCATGAAACCCTAGGGGCTTTGGTGAGGGGAAACCTTAGAAAGTTAAGGAGGATAGTATCTTAGATTTGTTGGGGCCATGGTAAAATATTTTTCATTAGTTTTAAATTGCTTAGAGAATCAACTCTTTTACCTTGACTTTCACCTTCAATTATGTCACTTTTACATAAGGAAGCCCTAGGAAAAGTCTAATTAAGTGAGAGAAAAACCTGAGTGAATCAATTTGAATAAGTATTGAAGTTCAAAAGATGAATAAGTGTTGCAATAATGCTAATTGATTCACTTTAGCGCTATACTTAGGGCTAACATTGTGTTATAGATGCTTGAAGAGGCCAAAAAATGAGTTTTTAGTGCAAATTTAACCTGATATCTTTGTGAAGAAGGTCAAGATAGAGATATGGATTCAAGTACAAGGTTAAGGAAGGGATATAGTGCAACATTGACGCTCATTTTTGTGTTATGGAAGTGAGAATAGGGTTATCATATCGCTATAAAGGCAGGGAGAGGCAAAATTTCAAGAAAAAAACACCAAATTTTGACTAAGTTTGGAGTAGTAGCATTGCATTAGGGGCTAGTGATGTGATATAGCATTGGGAAGAGGTTTAGTTTTGTGCCACGCAAAGTTTAAAGGCATCAAAAACTTCCAAGGAAACTCAAGACAAGACTTTCCCTAAAGATTACTTAAAAAAAAGGATGTGGAGGAGGTATTTGTGTTGTTGGATTGCCCACAAAGCCTCAATCAAACTCATAAGTTTTCCTCCACTATCTTAAGTCACTAGAGGGTTTATTATGGCCCGCAAGTTCTAGGTAAGCTTAGCAAGGTGAATTCTAAACTCGTTTGAATAGATGGGGTCACTCAATTCCCTCAAGGGATAACTCACTAAAAGGAATTGAGGAGGGTTGTTGTAGTAGCTATAACATGACTATAGGGACAAAATGCACCCATGAGATGAAAAGTTTGCCAACTTTTCACAACAAACTACATGTGCCCCTAGTGGTTTGGTAGATGCATTTATTGCAAATTATCAAAGCAACATTGTAATTCTAGCAATGATCACTCATAATTAGTTGTTAGATGAACGTCAAGGTAAAAAAATAAAAAATAAATAAATTGATAATTAATTAGTAATTTTTTATGGTATAATGAAATTTATTTGTATTATTGAATCTCCTTATCAAACACAGACACCAAATGTAGTAGTGCTTTATCCCTAATTGTGTGGAAGCTTTCATTAATAACTTCATTGCGGTTGAAGATGCTTTTGAAGAATCCTTGACCAAATTAGAAACAATGGTCAAATGATTCTTAAATATGAACCTCTCCTTGAGTAAATAAAAATTCTTCCTAATAATGATGGAGGGGATTGTATCGAGGCATTCTATCACTTCTAAGGGTATTCAAATGGACACTGCAAAATCCATTTTCATCAAAATTCTTCCTATTACACAAAAATAGAAGGATGTTCAAAATTTCTTAGGACATGTTGGATATTATGGAAGGATTATTCAAGGTTTTAATAATGTTTCTTTTCCCCTGTACACCTTTATTTCAAAGGAAATGGAATTTTCATGGACTCTAGCTTGTAATCAAACCTCTAAAACCTTATAAGACAAACTCATGACAACCCCTATTTTGTATGGTCCAAATTGGAAATTGATTTTTCGTATTTATATTGATGCCTCCAATAAAAGTTTGGGTACAATTTGAAGACAAAAGGGTGTTGCAAAATATATTCTATTAATAATATCAACAAGAATCTTGTAGATGTTCAGTTAAGTTGCAATTATGGCCAACAATTAATTTCATGTTTTGGTCTATGCCTTTATTAAATTTTGTCATTGCATCACCAAGTATTATTTGTTTAATCATATTGATCACTTTACCATTAAGTATCTAATGAGTAAACCAATAGTGAATGGTGGAATTATTTGTTAGTTTTTACTTATTCAAGAATTTTATTTGACTATACTTGGTAATCTTGTTCGAGAAAATGTTGTTTTGCAGTTTCTGTCCTAACTTCTTAACAATTTGGAGGACGTGCCTATTATGAAACCAACTCAAGAAAAGATAGAAAAGAGAGATAAACACCTTAGAATTCATCCTCTTCGAGGGGGAAATCTCCTTTACATTACACAAATGAACAATTCTTGGACGATACAAATGATAGGACTTCCTTTCTATATATATGAGTCTAAGGGGTCATAATATAATCAGAGTCGACATAACAATAATAATGTAAGGGAACAATAATAACAATAGTGGGATTCTATGGGGCACAATAATAACAATATGGGGACTACATGGACACAACAATATAATAAGGGGGTTGTACTAATAGCAATAAGGGGTTACACTAGTAGTATAGGGACCTAACATGCCCCTCTCCTTAAAAAAGTGTTGTCCTCAATGCTTGAGTAGTTCTTCATGCTTTTGTATAAAATTCTTGTCCTCCGATGTGGAATCTTCAGCGGGTAAGTTCTTCCACTTGATGAGACACTCTGAAATTGATCGATTTTGTAGCTGTCGGGTGCTTGTTTTTGTGACTGCTCCATGTTCCAATATGATTTCCTTTCCTCGTCGAGTTCTGGCAATATTGATTGAACTAGGATCATCTGCAACTTTTGAATGAGTGGCCACACTTATTCGTCCTCCTTCCATTCATCCCTTTCTTTGTTTATCCAAGCTAGTTGGATAATAGAAATAGCACAAAACAATGCTTCCACATCCTCATCCTTTCTTGAGAGTGCATCTGCAACAACACTCTGGTTCCCTTTTTTGTAGATGATTTCAAAGTCATAACCCAACATATTTGTGACCCATTTTTTCTGTTCTTATAAAGATAATATTTGTTCTAAAAAGTATTTAAGACTATCATGATTCATTTTTACCTTGAAGTGTCTTCCCATTAGGTAAGGTCGCCATTTCTTAAGTGCATGTAGTATTGCCAACATTTCCTTCTCATAAATAGCTTGCTTGAGATGTAGCCATAAAAATACCCAATGACCTACATCAAAATTTCTTTCACTGCGATGTTGATATGCTTGTTGTTTCATTCGTTTCTGCACCAAAGTGGCGCTATCCTTTAAAAGTTGGAGAACCTGTTGTTGATGCTTGATGTGATCTTTCATTGCTTGAATCATTTTCTTCTTGATATGTCCTTCTATCTTGAGAGTTTGAGAAGTGGTAATTTCTTCCAATGAATTACAAGATATGGTCGGATTCATTTCTTGATGCTCGATGTGATATTTCACTTCTTGAACATTTTTATTCTTGATATGTTCTTCTATCGTGATAGTTTGAGGAGTGGTAATTCCAGCCAATGCATTACAAGATATGGCCAAATTCATTTCTTATTTCTCGATCTGATCTTTCACTTCTTAAACCTTTTTCTTCTTGATATGTCCTTCTATCTTGAGAGTTTGATGAGTAGTAATTATTGCCAATGCTTTACAAGATATGGTTAGATTCATTTCTTCTTTCTCCGGGGTTGGTTCCTGGTATATATCCTCTTCTTTTGATGTTTCTTGATCAATTTCTTCCTCCTCTTCATAATCTATGTAAAATAATTTCTTCTCAGCACACTTATGAACTTTAGTGTATTTGCTATCACAATTGTAACAAAGCCCTTTTTCTCTTTTTCCTTCCAATTGTTGTGGTGTCAACCTTGTAGGTTGTGGAAGGCTAGGAGAAACAACACTTCCATCTTTATAGTTGTGATGGGTAGACTTCCTTGTTGCCATAATTTTTCTTTCCACTTTTCTTGCCAACCTAAATGCCCTCTCCAATGAATCAGGTTCCCAAAGACGAACCTCATGTTAAATGTTATCCTTTAAACTCCCTATGGAGACATCAATCCTCTACTTCTCTGGAATATCATTTTCCCTTATATTCAATTTTTAAAAGTCCTCAATGTGCTCTTCTTTTGAACACTTTTGTTTGAGATTTATCAATTGGCTAAAGAAGGTGTTGCTCTTTGTATCCTCATAATGTGCTATCATTTCCTCCGTGAAAATTGACCACGTAACAAGTGGTTTACGAGAACAAAGCTCTTTATACCATAAAAATTGATCTGGTTCTAAATATGAAGATGCAATATGTACTTTTTGTAACAGTTTCACCTCATGTAGATCAAAATATTGCTTCATCTGTAGTATCCCATTTACCAGATCCTTTCCATCAAACTTCCTCATATCGCCTTTTCTTGATTTTAGGAGCTCGATCTTGAAATGACTATAACTCTGTACTTTTAGATCTCCAAGTTCTAAAATTTTGTCCTGAAGTAGCCCTCTGAGTCCTCTTTCTAACCTCGCAAGTCTGATCAATATTTGATTCTGCAAGGAAGAGTTATGTCAAATATCCCACGATGACCTGATTATAGACTGGTTCATTAGAGCGCACTTGTACGAAGTGCATGCGTCACTATTTCAACCTTAGGACCTGAAACTGATACACTGAAAACTAAATTCCGTCCTCTTTCTGCAAATTATGACGAAATTTCAATATGATGCTCAGAGAGAAAGTTATGACATTTTTCCCAAGGTCACCTATTTAGGATGTAATTCGGGAGCCTGCAGAAACCCTAAATTTCTTGGACGGTATATTTGAAAATATATTGAATCAAGATTTGAAATTCTAGCCCAAGCTTCACCACAATTTTGGCTCAGATGGGTTTTAATTTCAGAGCCTGAACCTTCACAGAAAAACAATTATAGCGAAAATCTCATGATGACCTGTTTGATATAGGAATTCTAGAGTTTTCAAAAACCCTAAATTCCTCAGATCATATCTCCAAAAATATAGCGAGATAAGATTTGAAATTTTGACTCGAGGTGTAGAACAATTTTGGCTCAAATGGGTTTTTGTTTTAGCTTCTGAAACTTCGTAGCAAAAAATGTATAGCGAAAATTCCACGAAGACCTGTTTGGAGCAGCGAAACCCTAGAATCCAAAGCTCTGATACCATATGTTATGAAACCAGCTCACAAAAAGTTAGAAAAGAGAGATAAATGCCTTAGAATTCAGCCTCTTTGTGGGGGCAACCTCCTTTACATTACACAAATGAACAATTCTTGGATGATACATACGACAGGACCTCCTTTCAATATATTCAAGTCTAAGGGGTCATAATATAATTAGAGTCGACATAACAATAATAATAATAACAATAGTGGGGTTCTATGGGGCACAATAATAACAATATGGGGACTACATGGACACAACAATATAATAAGGGGGTTTTACTAATAACAATAAGGGGTTACACTAGTAGTATAGGGACCTAATGTTGTGTGTGGAGCATGATTGTTCAGAGGTCTTTGTTTCAGCCAGATGTATACCCCAGGAAGCTTGTACACCCCTCCACGGGGGGGCGGGGGGCGGTGCGGGGGGACTTGAAACAAATGTAAATTTGCCTTGTAAAATTATAGTAATTTCTAGTCAATCTGGGTCGTTCATTAGGCGGATGATCTGACGGTAGAACTTATGTTTAGTTTAGGGTTTTTTGCCCTAGAAGGCAACCCCTCTCTATGTATGAGGGTATTGTATTTGAGGTTGACAAATAGATGTGTATTCAGTGTGTGAGCGAGAAACGGAGAGGTGAGACTGTGAGGAGAAAACAGAGGATATTACAGTGGATTTGTTGTAGGTTGTGTCTCTTCATTTTGTTGGATAATAGAAAGGAAGGATTGGCTGTTCAGGGTGGACATAGCCCAAACTGGGTGAACCACGTATATCTGTGTCTCTCTTGTTTTATGCGTTTTCTGTGTTTATATTTCTACAATATTTTCTGTGTTCCATTGCTCCATAATATATAATTTTCTAACACCTAACAGTGCCTTTGGATGATTAATTTCATAACTAACCCACTTTATGTAGTTTTTGTTTATATACCAATATTTCTAGATATTTCCAATTATTTGGTGACTAGAAAGTTTCCATGACACTTCTCCTATAAGGAGTGATATAGACTAATTAGGAAGAGCAAACCATTTACATGAATTTGTGTCTACTTATTCAAGCTAGGTTCCACTCATATTGGTCATTTCCACATGTAAGAGGATGAGGTGTATGATATCTTGAAGGCCTATCCTAATGAGCCATGTGGTGAGCAATTTGTTGCATAAAGGACTATTAGGAAATTCTCTATAGTAGGTACTATTATATTATACTTGATAGAGATGCCCTAGTTTATGTTGCTTGGTGTGATGCCTACCAATAAATGGGTCACCCTACTAAATATGTATAGATGTCTCTACAACCATAGGTTTGCTTGGAACCATTTGAAACATATTCCATGGATTTTGTTGGTCCCACCAATCCCCCTTCCGGTCAATTCTAATACATCTTAGTATGTACACACTACCTCACTAAGTGGGTACAAGTTCGAACCTTGAAGGTTATGTAAGAGGGACAAGCACAAGAACTTTTCTATGAGGCAATTTTTATGAGAAATGATGTACCCAAGGAAATTATATATGATCAAGGAGCTCAATTCATTTCTAAGTTGATTGTCAAATCTCATTAATCTCTATCAGGTCACATATCAACGCTCCACTCCTTATCACCCCCCAAGTTTATGATCAAGTTGAGGTCAATAATAGGGGCCTTGAAAACATTTTGACTAGAACTATACAATTTCATTGTAGAGATTAGGTTAAGATACTTCGTGAAGCTATTTGGGTGTATCATATTACTTGAAGGCTTCTATAGGTTTCATTCCCTAGGATTTAATCTATGGAAAAATAATACTTATGTCAATTAACTTCAAAATTAAAACTCTTTGAAAAATTATTGCATTGGGTATTAACATTTATGCCAACCAACAATTATGTTTAACTTAGTTAAACTTGTTATATGAATTTCATCAACAAGCTCTACACCATTATGAAACTTTACAACAATGATGAACTTGTTAGCATTATCATCATCTCAAGTTGAATTCATTTATGCTAGGTGATTACGCTTTGTGATTATAGGTTCCCATATTTCATAAATAAAATTCATACATGATTATTAGGTTCGTATGAAGTCAAACCAATGTTTAACAATAGAGATATTTTGTTGTGGACTATTAATGTTGATCAAAGCCATCTTTTTATTAATGAACATCACATTAAGTTGCACATGAAACCTAAATCTGAGAAATTTGTTACAATCTTACAAATCCACCCTCTCTTAATTTAATTGCAGGCTTCACAGCCTCCATATATGATGAGCTAACCAATTCTTTCTTTGCTTTAAAGAAAATGAAGCCAAAAAAACATCTATGATAATTTTTAGTTATTGATGAGTTTCTTTATAGCCACTATCTTTTTCCAAAATTGTTAATTTTTTCACAACCATAGTGTTTCTTTGTATTCGTTGAATTTCTCTGCAATAACTATTTTTTTTGTCATTTATTAATCTCTCTGTAATTATTTCTCTACGACCATAATCTTTTGTCATCCCTCCCAACCTTACTCTGAAATTCTCCTGTTGTTGTTGTTTTCTATTGCTTTTCCAACTTCTAGAAAATTCATGTATCTCTCTCTTCTTTTGCAGTTTCATTTATTTACATGTATCTTTCTTGTTTTGAGTTGCATTTTACTGTCATATTCTACTCTCATTTGATGTTTTCAAGATGATTTTTCCTTCAATTTGATGGTGGGGGGTTCGAGTGCATTCAATAAATGAAATGCATATGTTTGATTTATCATTGTCAGACCTAATAGAACCATCCATGTTTGATTTAATACTTGAGTTGCTTCCCTTGCCTTTAAGACATGATGTGTGATCCACCTTGATTTGTTGCATTGATGTATCATTAGTCCACTTTCATCACATCACAATTGAAAAAATATGATTTGATTGAGGGTGGGGGGCGTTGGATAGGTGTGGGGGTTTGCATTCAATAAATTGAATGCATTTATTTTATTTTTCATGGTTATACCTAATATCACTTTCCACATTTGATTTCATGCTTAGTTATTTCCCTCACCTTTACCACATGATATGTGGAACCACGAAGATGTGTTGCATTTGAATCTCATTTGTCATTGCACATAATAAAATTTGTTGCATTCATGCTTCATCATACAGCATTTATTGCCACATGATTTATGTTATCTCTCAACATGTGTTGGTTGGCTTGACTAATTCACCTAAAACTTGTAGAATGGGATTATTATTTGGTTCTTGCAATAAATAAATAAAACAAGAAACCGGAAAAAAAATAAAAAATAAATAATAAATAAAATATATATATATATATATATATATATATATATATATATATATATATATATATAGATATATATATATATAATATATAATATATATATATATATATATATATATATATATATATATATATATATATATATATATATAAATAAATAAATAAATATAAATAAATAATAAAATAATATAAATAATAAATAATAAATAAATAATAATAAAATATAATTAATAAATAATAATTAATTAATTAATTAATTAAATTAAATTAAAAAAATAAAAAATAAAAAATAAAAATAAAAAAAGGAAGAAGAAGAGGAAGAAGAAGAAGAAGAAGAAGAAGAAAAAGAAGAAGAAGGATTTACAAATTGTAAGATCCTTAAGCTTCCAACTAGGTATATTACCCAAAATAGATTTTTTTTTAATAAGAAATGATGAGATAGCTCCAATCTTAATAATGCTCAAATTCAGTTAGGAAAATCAGTATACCAGTAAAACAAGAAATCTATTAAATAATCATAATGAATTTTATTACACCACTTCACGAAACAGTTCATGCACACCGTGTGACAACACCTAGATTTTCTAGGTTAGATATCTAACCCTTAGAGCATATATATTGTGCCAATATACATATATATTTAGGTCCAAACAAACTTGCAACTAACCATAGCCACACAATGAATACATCTAGATGAAATTCAAGATATACAAAGGGAAAAGCAACTACAACATGTTTCTCAAAAGTTCTTAACAAAATTTAACTAGAATTAGAATTGTAGACTGAAACTTAACCAAAAAAGAAGATAGAACCAAAAATTGAACCAAAAAAGAGGGTGGCAACTAAAGTCAAGTACTATAGACCAAATATTTAACTTCTTTCTAAGAATATCACATCTTTAATGTTTATGTTAATAGTCATCAACACCTAAAATACATCCATTATGTTGTAGTATGCACATTTTCCCATCCAAATAAATTTATAAGAGAACCAGTGTCATAAACTCAAAATCCATTCCAATTGAACTGACATGACAAATGATTCACATTTTTCAAGAAATTCAAGCCCAATGTGCTAGCTTGAGAGGTTTGATCTTCATGCAGAGAATATCTCAATTCTACCTCTATCTTGGGTTGACTCAGTTTCCCTATGAAGTTAGGCACCATGATCGGTCCAAGTTTCCCTATGAAGTTAGGCACCATGAGAAAGAGAGAGAGAGCAAGCTAAAAAACACGTTAAGCCAGAAAACAAAGTACCAGCTAAAAACTAGTACAAAATAACGTCTTTAACTTCTTTCACGAATCAATGAATACTATTAGCTAAATAAAATACATTATTTACACAATATACCTTTATGTCCAAACAAATTAACGAAGATATTTGGGAAACAAACTCAACATACGTAAATGCACCACCATAATTCATAAGAAAATGCACACTGATGACAAGATTGCCACATTATTAGCAGTGCTCTATAGGCACCTCTAAACCATAAACAAGCTTCCTAGAGATATTGTTTAAAACCTATAAAAAATCCAAATAGTCAAAACATCTTTATTTTTTAATAACACCACAAATAAGAAAAAACCACATTAAACCTTGAAATTAGGAAATTTGACGATACAAACACCCACCTTAAACATTAATTTCAATTTCTCAAAAAAAAAATCTGCAAAGTTTATTCACTCGCCATTTTATAATATGCTATAACTATTGGCATTTTACAAACACTTCGTAGCCATGAAAGCTACAACCATTGGGGAATTTTGACAAACACCTCTCATCCCTAAAAGAAATAGGCATTAAACCCAACAACAATTCTTATTTGACCTCCTCACAAAAATTTCATCCATGGCTACCATGTGAGATGTTGAACCACTTGCAAGTAAATTAAATCCATGGATGATACTCAATTGATCTGCTTTGTCCTATTGCTTCTCTTGCCAACTCCAATAGGCCCACCTGGTTTCCACCCAACCTTATATAGGGAGAATTTTTCGCCCTAAATCCCCCGAGTAAGCTCACATACAATACTTGAATAGAGGAGATACATGCAAATAAGGAAGAATCATCACTTCCTTCTAACACCACTCAGCTCACACTCAACTAAATAAATCAACCTAGATATCTAACTTAAAATAATTCAGAACCATTCCAGCAACGTTTGTGTACTTCTCCAAGTAACCCCCAAACCATTGGGGGTCCTTATCTATTTATAGGTTTTAAGAGGAGTGACACATCATCCCTCTCATGCAAAATTAATTTCTTTTTAATTTTAATATTTCATATTTATTCATTAAACCATCCTTTGAGGTGGAAAATCTCTCATTTTTCTTTATTATTTAACTATTAAGTTATCTAATATTCATCCATACCAAGTGTCATTTCTAGATAATTTGTTATTATGTATTTTTTTATAAATAAATAATCTACCATTTTTATTAAAATTATATTTAACTTAAGAGCCCATTCAAAGTGGGTATTGTGAGTTTAAATTAATCTTAAGTTTCAACCTAGTTTGGTTTACTCAGTTAATTTATGCTCCTGAGTCATGCTTTTCTGCTAGAGAATGGGGATTCCACACCCCCATTGTATACCACTCCAGACCTATTAAGACTCCACACCCATGCCTTGTTCCTAGGACTTCACATCCCAGTAGATTCAAGACTCCACTCTTTGATCTACCACATAGATCTAAGACTCCACGGCTTAATCTTTTAAATATTTAGGACTCCACGCCCTAATATTTTCAAGCCTTCTCATCTATTATTCCTGAAACTCCACGTTTCCTTCAAGGTATTGATTGTGAGTTATACCCATTTGATGGTATTTTTGGCGAGGTCTTGATTCCCTAGACCTACACCCATCACAAAATCATAGGTTGAGAGAATGAATTAACTTAATTATGTTTTACGCAATGTGTGTGTGACCTCTATGGTCATTCTTGATTTTTGCACCCTTCTTAGCAAGTAACTAAGTTCCCTGCCAAATCTTTCTCAACACAAGGTTAAGCATGCATAATAATGTAAATCATGCATTATCGATAAGATTATAGCTAGTTAACTATTTCACATAGTAGCTTTCATTCATATGTCACAATCATGTGTCTTAAGCTAGACACAAAACAAAAGATACATGCATCAAAGTTGATCTAATACACATAATTAGTCATATAACCACACATAAGAAGAACTACAACTATGTAATATATACAACGGTGTTATCCAATCAAGTGACTGATCCAAGTCCATAACATATAAGTCTGCCATACATAATCCATCAAAAATCACCCTCATTAGGTTTCACAAAATTGTACTATCCAAAAATGGGACACTACACAAATGCTAAGTAGTATCATTTATGATGAATTACAACAAAAGGAAGAGATTTAATATTAGAAGCAAAAGGTAGTTAAGACTCAAGAATTAGTTGCTAACATGCTAGCCTGTAGACCACCATCCCTTCTTTATAACATGTATCTCCCAGAACAATGATTTAGAATATAGAAACAATGAACTATATCTAACTTGCCATTTGATATGAAGAAAATTGGAAAAAAAAATGTTATGTGGAATTTAGTTTTCTTGCATTTTTTAGATGCAAATTGTTCTCTATGAATTGTGTTTGCAGAATTATTGGATAGCACTATATGGACCATTTTGTATGGGATTTGAACATTCAAGTCTTTTATACCACTTTGAAAAATGAAACTAAAAGAGCTTGTGAGGTGGAATTATATAAGGGACTTCTCTACTTGTTGTTGCATTGTATCGCTTCTACCCACTTACCACTTATAGAAGATTCATGTATCTCTTTCTCTTCTTTTTCATTTTCATTTAGTTTACATGTGTTTTCCTTGTTTTGAATTGCATTTTCCCATACTATTCTACCCTCATTTTATGTCATTGAGATGATATCCCCTTCAATTTGATGGTGTTAGGGGGTTGGGGGGAGGTGTGGGTAGTGCGCATTCAATAAATGAAATGCATTTGTTTGATTTGTCATTGTTAGACTTAATATCACCTTCCATGTTTGATTTCATACTCGTGTTGTTTCCCTCACCTTTACCACATGATGTATAAAGCCCCCTCAATTTGTTACATTCATGTCTCATATTCCACTTTTGTCGCCACACAATTAATAAAACTTGTGTTCTAGTGGTGAGGGGGGTTGGCAGGGTAGTATATTCAATAAATTTAACGCATTTATTCAATTTTTAATTATTATAATGAATGACACCTTCCACAATTGATTTCATACTTGAATTGTTTCCCTCGCCTTTACCACATGATGTGCGAAGCCGCCAAAATTTGTTGCATTCATGTCTCATTGTTCCAATTTTGTCACAACATAATTAATAAAATGTGTTGCATTCATGCCTCATTAGGCCTCTTTTAGTACCACATTATTAAGCTATGATTCCAAATGTGTTGGTTAGCTTAAATTGCTATGCCTACCCCCTATTCATTTCATTATATGCTAGTTAGTTGATGGTTGAACAATGTGGTTTAGGCCACAAAAAATGTGAGTATTAATGATGGTTAGGTATCACTTGTTCAATGGAGCCAACCATGCCATAAAGTATACCACAATAATTATGGGAATATATGGGCATAACATCATTAGTTTCGAATTTATGAATGCATAAGGTGCCATTTTTGTCTTCAATACATAGCTACATATTTCTCCAACATTATTCTATTATGGGTATGTTAATGAGTAGGGATTAAGGGTGATATTATAGAAATACTTACCAATGATGCTCTTATTGCAAATATCTTGTAATGGGTTGGTTGGTGACAATTACTAAAGAAAATTCATGATATGAATGTTCATTTGAGAAACGAATTCACCTAAAACTTGTAGGATAAGTTTGCTAGGATGAAAGGAGGAGATGCATATCCCATAAGAGATCGTTCCTAAGGATATAGGGTCGTTCATAGGAGGTGAGTTAGAGAAATGATTGAATCTGTGAGAGAAAAAGTATTCTTCTTTGTAGTTGATGAAGAGGTTAAATATACAAGGCATGGAATATGGCATCTTTCATTACCAAAGCATTAAGGCAAGATTGTTAACCATATTATCCAATACTTTAACTTATGAATGTCATCCATCCCCTTGTTGGCTATACCAATTTTTTTTTCCTTACTCATCTGAGAATAAATATGAAGCTTATATCCCTTTCTTCCTGTTATGAGCACTCCAAGCCATAACCCCACATTTTTACCTTAGACAACAACATTGGCTTAGTTTTCATAGATTAATATATTTATTGGTCAAAGATGCATTCCCTTGAGCCCAACCACAAAATTGGACAAATTCATGTGTCCAAGAACATGTAGATAATATGTACATAGTTGGTTAGGATGCAAACTCTCGTCCCATTAACAATCATCTACTCAAACCAATGGTGTGTGAATGAGCAAAAGGATAAAAACCAAGTTCCTAGATGATGAATCTCTTTGCAATTGTGAGAAACATCTAAGTTTGCTCCATCATCCTCAAGCCTTAATCAACATGAAGAAATGAGAGTAGAAGACAAATATGTGAAATTGACTAGAGTAGTTGCAATACTCCATTTGGTGCAACAAGCACCAACCATGATTTTCACCATAGATGTTACACGTTATGCTAACCTTGAATTAATATCATCCCCTTCTCCTAATTTAGTTGCAAAATTACATTAGTTGAGTCTATAGTTGAATAGGATAATTATTGAATGATATGTTTGAAAGGAAATTGCTTCGATCCACCATAAAGGACACAAATATCTTAAAACTCACAATAAGTGATTGACTTGGGTAAAAGGGAATGCATTTAAGTTTTCTAGTAGTCGACAAGACAATATTTTCTCCTTGAAATAACAAAATAAGAAATTGAAAAAGGATTTGCAAATGTTGATCAAAATCATGATGACCAATTGCAATAAAGGATAGGAGAGACTCAACATTGGAAGCAAAAGGTAGTTAAGACTCAAGAACTACCTATTCACATGTTATCATATAGATCATCATCACTTGTTTATAACATGTATCTCATAGACCAGTGGTTTAGAATATGAATATAATGAATTATATCTGACTTGCCATTTCATATGAGTAGTGCTAGAAAAATGTCATCTAGATTTTACTTTTCTTACTTTCACGAGAGGCAAAATTTTCTTTGAATTGTATTGGACAATTATCAAATAGCACTATATGGAATCATAGTCATTTTGTGTGGGATATCATTCTTCAAGCCTTTTAGTTCACTTTGTAAAATTAAATTAGAAGAGCTCATGAGATGGAATTATATAAGGGACTTCTCTAGTTGTTGTTGCAATGTATTTCTTCTACCGACTTCTAGAAAAATTACGTGTATCTCTATTTTCTTGCATTTTGATTTGCATTACATGCATTTTCCTTGTTTAAGTTGCATTTTCCCATCATACTCTACCTTCATTTTATGTCAATGAGACAATGTCCCTTTCATTTTGATGGTGCAGGTGATGTGCATTCAATAAATGAAACACATTTGTTTCATTTGTCATTATTAGATATGACAAGGCCTTCTATGCTTGATTTTATACTTGATTTGTTGCTGTCAACTTTATCATATCGTGTGTGGAGCCACCTCAATTAGTTGCATTCATGTCTCATTAATTTTTTCACCACACAATTAATAAAACTTGTTTTGGTGGTTTTTTTTTTAGGGGAGCAGGGGTGTTGTCGCATTCAATAAATTGAATGCATTTGTTTTATTTGTCATTTTTAGACCTAATAACACTTTTCACAATTGATTTTATACTCAAATTGTTTCCCTTATGATGTATGGAGCCACCACAATTTGTTGCATTCATGTCTCATTATTCCACTTTTTTCATTGCATAATCAATACAATGTGTTGCATACATGCCTCATTATGCAATTTCTATTGTTATATGGTTAAATTATGACTCTGTTGGTACCATTTCATTGCCATCCTTTTCTTCTAGAAATCCATCATTTGTCTATCTTTTTCTCCTATAAACACCTCATAGTCCATTGAATTGATTAATCAAAGAATTATAGTTGTCAATTTACATTAAATTTAATTTGTGAATTTGTATGTTAAAAATTAGGAATTTTCAACAAAAATTACAGGATGTCATGACTTCCTGTAATTGGTTTATGACATGACACGTGGCATGGCAGGAAAATCAAAACAAAGGATGGGAACGTGATCTGGAATGTACATACATGGTGAAAGATCTATTCAACAGCAAATCTAAAGCTCCTGGATACATGGTCAATGCTGGTCAAACACAGCCTTTTTGGTCACAAAGGCAACAAAAAGCCAGAGTTTCCCAAATTGATTTCATTTTGCTTTTGGAAATAAGTTAAGATTAGAAAGGACAAAAATCACTCTTTTGTAAAAGTAGAAACATCTGCATAATGTATGTACATTCAATTTAGAGGGAAAGTTAGTGAATATAGGATATGAGACATGCAAATAAAAGGTTGCGTATTGTATTGTCCAGAACGGTTGTTATCCTTGTGTATTGTTTCCAAAACATTGCTCTTGCATGTGATTTCGATTTCCAGAACTTAATTACAGTCATCGTTTTACCCTTACAGTGCTTATGCGTTAACATTCTCATCGCTTGAAGTTTTTAAGTGTGCCATTGAAGCGTGGACGGGCCCTAAGTGGAGATTGGTATACTTTTAATTTCATTTCCTTAGCGTTTTCAAATCTGAATAGTGTGAATAGCGTTTAATGTTATTTCCTTGCCTATGAGTTTATCGATTTGATTAGAAGTTCTTGCAAATAATATTCATGGTGATAGCTTGAGAATTTGATTGCTAGATCATTGAACAATATCTTGTAAAAGATT
>APFE030394672.1:112454-148251 GCA_000404065.3 Pinus taeda
AAAGCTCCTGGATACATGGTCAATGCTGGTCAAACCCAGCCTTTTTGGTCACAAAGGCAGCAAAAAGCCAGAGTTTCCCAAACTGATTTCATTTTGCTTTTGGAAATCAGTTAGGATTAAAAAGGACAAAAATCACTCTTTTGTAAAAGCATAAACATCTGCATAATGTATGTACATCCGATTTAGAGGGAAAGTTAGTGAATATAGGATAGGAGACAAGCAGATAAAAGGTTGTGTACTGTATTGTCCAGAATGGTTGTTATCCTTATGTATTGTTTCCAAAACATTGCTCTTGCATGTGATTTCGATTTCCAGAACTTAATTACAGTCATCGTTTTACCCTTACAGTGCTTATGCATTAACATTCTCATCGCTTGAAGTTTCTTAAGTGTGCCATTGAAGCATGGACGGGCCCTACGTGGAGATTGGTATACTTTAATTTCATTTCCATAGTGTTTTCGAATCTGAATAGTGTGAATAGCGTTTAATGTTATTTCCTTGCCTATGAGTTTATCGATTTGATTAGAAGTTCTTGCAAATAATATTCATGGTGATAGCTTGAGAATTTGATTGCTATATCATTGAACAGTATCTTGTAAAAGATTTGATCGATCATTAGATTTCAAAGTATCTCTGTGGACTCCGTTTTCATGCATTTAAAATTTTAGTGTGCTTAAAATAGCTTTTGATTTTCATGAATGCTTAGTGTGTTAGCTGGAAAGAGCTGGGGATAATATCCTTGTAAGAGGGTTGAAAACTCAGTCTAGCAACACGTTGTTTCTTTAGAACAGTTAGATAAATTAGATGATCTAAGTGTTAAGGTGTGAGAGGAAGCATATTTCAATCTCCTGTAAAGGAGTGTTGTAGCCTGTTACAGTAGACACTTAGTTAGGTAGATGAGATCCTTTTATGTCTATAGACTTTAGACACGTGCCTAAGTTTACCTACCTTGTTTGATATTAAATCTAGTCTAATCTAGCACCCTAGATTGGCCACTACAGACTCCACATTTGTTGATTAGCTTACACTAATAAATTTATCTCTTATTCATTTCACTATACAGTAGTCAATTGATGGTTGAATAATATGGTTTGAACCATGAAAACAATAAGCATTGTTTATGGTTAAGTATTAGTTGTTCGATGGAGCCAACCATGCCATAAAGTAAACCATTGTAATTATGGGAATATTTGCGCACAACACTGTCAATTTCAAATTTAAGAATGCATAAGGTTCCATTTATGTCTTCTCCATTATGTAGCTACAAATTTCTCCAACTTTTTGCTATTGAGTAAGAGCTTGTGAATGAGCAGGGATTGAGGGTGATTTCAACAAGTATGAACAAACTATTATGGAGATACTTATCGATAATGCTCAAATTGTAGATATCCTTTAGTGAGTTGGTTGGCCACAATTCTTCGAGAAAATTCATGGTATCAATGTCCATGTGATAAAGGAATTCACCTAAAACTCATAGAATAAGATTACTAGGGTGAATGGAGGAGATTCATATTCCATAAGAGAGCAAAAGTATTATCTTTGCAATAATGAAGAGGTTGAAGAAACAAGGCATAGAATATGGTGTCTTTCATTACCATAGCCTTAGGGAAATGTGGTTCACCATATTATCCAGTACTTTAGTTATGAAGAACATTCATCTTTTTGTTTGGCATAGCATTTTTATTTCCTCACCCATTTGAGAAGAAATAGGAAATTTATTATCCCTTTCTTCCTGTTATGAACACTTCAATCCATGGCCCAATATTTTGAGGTTATATAATGACACCAACTCGCTTATCATAGATTGATATATTTACTAGCCTAAGATGCATCTCAAGCTTGATTCGAGAATTGTGACAAAGTCATTGGTCCAAAAATTGATAAGCTAACAAAGACACAGCTAATACGAACATAGTTGGCTAGCTTGCAAACACTCCTCTCATTGATAAACATCAACATGAACCAATGGCAATAGAGACTCTTAATGGTGTGAAAATGTGAAAAAGGCTAAAAAGGAAGTTCCTAGATAGTGAATCTGATCTAGATTGGATCATTATATTGTTTGTCATCCATCTCGATGCTTTCAGAGTGGAAAAAGTGGAGGAATAATCTCACAAGACCCTTTTTACCGATGGGACCCAATTTGGCAAAATGGGGTCTGAATCCTTCCAAAGCATTTTGAGGCATCAAACGATGTATTTTGGGGGTAAAATTTTGTCTCTTTAGCGCCACACCTTTTTTCCTATTCTACACAAAAAGACCTTTCCGATGACACAATAATCATGTCGATCAGAGTCCATATGTGAAAAAATTGCCACTATGAATATGACCTTCCTATTTTCACCACCATAATTGGAGAGGATGCCACATCGTCCCCCATTATTCATGGAAAAGGGCATACCCACATGATTATGATGTAGAAGACTCTACAAGAGTCTATATTGTAACTCTAGTTATGGGTTGAGGTGGTCAAACCTAACCACTAGTATGTTATCAGGTTGTGATATAACATGGCCACTAGGAGGAAAAAGGGTTCCATTCTTTCAAGTACATTTGTTCCATAACTAAGCAAAAATAGCCAAGAGGGATGGGAGATAGAGCACACGAAGATGATTTTTGAACTGTAGTAGCCCACAGTCCACAAGATATACTTCTTTGTACTCACAGCCATATTTCGAGTCAGAGAAAGAGAGTAAAGCGACCTCGCCTTCCTGTTGGGCTTTTCTCCTAAAAGGGTTTCCAAGGTCATATCCTGCGTCAAATGTGTTTGTGATATTTTATTTTTCCACTTTGTATTTTCTACATAGTTTTTAATTCACATGCATGCACTATCATTAGTATTCTACATATCTAGAAATAAAACAAAAAAAAAACCTGTAATACTATAGAATTTCGTATTTCAAATATCATATATTTTGTGATGAACTATCCAGTGGAATATCCATGGTAGTTTGCAGATCACATTGGTATTAGAGTATGTTTCTTTGGGTATATTGTTGGGATTTGCAGGGGATCTAGATTAGCATGGCCAAAAGTTGTAAAACCCTAATCATGGCCAATGAATCTGTGAATAACCCTCGTGCTCCTGCAACGGAGATGTTTTCACAACCAGAACAACAAGTCACACATATAAATCATAATGTAAATCTCCTTATGGCAGCCTTGAGCAATAAGCTTGGAATATTTATAGAATATGAGGGTTCAAATGCAAAGGACAAATCATAAGGGGAATCAACAGATCAGAAAGAAATGGAGAACCAACCAAGGAAAGAACTCAGAAAAGATCAACCTAGTTTGAGTGTCATGAATCAATCTTATCCCCTGTTTAAAATAAAAGTGCGGGTAAATATCAAGTCGTACCATGGTGAGATCAAGACTCTAAAGTTAAATCACTAGTTGCAGCAACTGGAAGTGTATTTTAGTTTCCATCAAATTGAGGAATAATAAAATATTTCATTTGCATGACTGAAATTAGAGGGTCATTGCCTGAATCAATGGGAAAGACACACAAAGACCCTAAAGTTGGAGGGGGAGCCTCTAGTGAATACATGGGATGACTTCAAAACCCTCGTAAAGTCACAGGTTTACCCTATTGCATATGTAGAGGACCAGTGAATCTGGTGGCACTACTTCAGGAAAAAGATGGGGCAAAGCGTGCAAGAGTATACCAAAAAGTTCAGAAAGATGGCCATAAAGTTGGGGATATCCCCAAAGAACTCAAATGTACACCTCAAGTATTTGGGGGGTTTATACCACCATCTATAGGAGTAAGTGATGTTGTTCAAGCACAAATCAGTGTATGAGGCTTGTGTACATGCACAATACTTGGAGAACATAGGCCTGAAGAAAGCACAATCAAGTGGATCAAAGCAAAAGGAGCAAAAGGACGCTTCTAAGGAGGGGAAGAAGAAGCAAAAGAAAAATTAGGGGCGAAATTTCGGTAACTCACTATTTTTTGGACATTTTCTGAAGAAAAAAAATATATTCACTCATTTGGTTAAAAATTCACCCATTTTTTACATATATATGATTAAATAGATAATGTTCGCCAAATTTTTACCAATTTTAATAGTATATTTTAGGGTTTTATTGAATGTTTTCCCACATTCCATATGTATGAATTTTCAAACTAGAATAGTCTCCTATAATACTATAAATAGGCATAGTATTTAAATCCTTAAAAAATACACTCAGAAGAAGCAGAAAGGAGGAAATGATAAAAATACAACCATAACACACCAATGCAAAGATCCCAAAAACCATTGCAACATTGACGGTCATATAAAGGAGAAGTATTAGAAGTTGCATCTGGAGCTTAACCGAAAGAACAAAAAGAAAGATAATAAGGAGAAGAATCTTGTGCCCATTGATTCGGGCAACCAAGTTTAAAGTAGCTCTAATGTGGATGAGAAGATCGTCTATATGTTAGTGTATAAGGAGCGGAACAGTGGCCTGGAACTAGAGCACAACAAAACCATGAAACTGGGTGGAACCATGATGGAGAAACCTTGAACTTGTGGAACCGTGACGCAAGGAATATTTTAGATTCCTTTGAGGCCCAGATTTGACAAAGATGGAATAGGGTCATGTTTATACTCAAAATTCATGATTTTTTGCAAGGATCGCAATGGTGTACTCTATTGTGGCATTACAACAGTCGATTTTTAGGCCATCGTCAAATTGGGAAGTATAATGATGCATGTTGGCCAATTGATTGTTTTTGTTTTAGCGAAAGGATGGATGTAAGTTGCAGGTTCTAGTGATCTTGGTATGCTGCAGTAGGACAACAAGATATGAATCATTGCAGGAAATTCATCATGTTATTTGTTGCACAAAAACCGAGATGGTGTATGTTGAAGGAGAATGTTCAAATGTAGTTGAAGCAAGGGATTCCTTAAACAAAGAATCCAAGCCATTGCTAAAACCATCAAGGAAAGAGGATGTTGAGAGCACATCACAATGTTCCCGTGATAGTGACCATTGCAAAGGAAGAGCTAAGACAAGTACTTCTCGCCAGGCTTGCTTCAGAGACAACCAAGCAAGGTATAAAAAATCTAGTTATTCTAATGTTCATTTTGATTACAAGGAAATTGATAACGGTGAGCAAAACTTATGGCATGGAAAACCATGTACCTTTTATGGTTTGAATAACCATGTTGTTGCCAAGTGCTGGAAAAGAATGGCAATAAGGAAGAAGCCAAGACAAGTTTGGGAAAGAAAGAACTTTTGCAACCATTATAACAAGGGTGGACATCAAAGATCCACCAGGTGGAAGCTCCATCCAGAGCAATGACCAAAGAGGGACATGAAGCATGTGAAAGCACCTGTGAAGGAACCAGTTAGTGAAGCAGTTCAACAAGAAAGTCGACTACAAGGATAAGATCTATTCAACTGGTTGGGTAAGAGATGGGTAGAATTTTGAAGTATTTGAAAATGGCCACATTTGTAAATCACATGTTGTAGTTGTTTGTAAATATGATTAATATATAACATCATTTACGTTGGAAACATAATGATGCTTTGGCCTTGTTATTGGATAACATGGGGCATGATTTTGATGTAAACTTGACCATGAGTGTGTTGTAAACTCTTGGCAAGTATGGGTTTTTTCTTAGGTCTTATTATGGTCTTGTAATTGAACATGTATTAGTAGCTATGGGTTTGCATATGGATACAGATGTCAGTTTCACCATTCCAAGTTCTGAAGTACAAAGGTGAAGGAAAGGGAAGGTAGCTTGTCAGAGGCATATGTTATGCATATCAATATTGTAGTCATGTTTATGCTTTTGGAGGACCAAAATCTCCTAAGTGAGGAGGAATGATCCAGGTGGATCTAGAGAAGCTCAAGAATTAAAGTATTTAGATTTCATCAAAACTAGAACTAGATCGAAGAGCTCGTAGTCCTAATTCCAACGACATAGATGACACCTCAATCTGACTTTGTATGTACAAGTTATTACCAATCAAAATCTCAAGTCAAAGAAACAAGACTTTTGTCGATAGATAAATTTGGAGACTCACTAAATTTGGAAACTCGAACAAATTTGGTCATAACAAATCAAGCGACAAATTCAACTTTAACAGTAGCCAGAATTGGTCTAAATGTCACCTCGTTAATTTTTCCAGTGAACCCCCCCCCGGAATCGGATGAACGATTTTATATTATTATTAAGAAAAACCATATATATATATATTATATATAATATATATTAGATATATATATATATATATAATATATATATATATATATATATATATATATATATTATATATATATATATATAATACGTTGGCAAGCCACTAACCTCGCCAGCATCCAGAATTTAAAATATATTATGGGGTGGGTATCATGAGTTTGACCCTAGGACCCCACCCAATGGGCCACGAAAGGTACCATATATAAAAGGGCCAACAAGATTTGAACCTATGTCAGTCGCCAACCAACTCGCCCAATTGGCGGTTCCAACTCACATCACCAAAAGTTAAACCAACATTGTTCTAAAATAGGCCAAAATGGGGGTTATGGTTTTTGAACCCAGCTCACTCCCCAACCATATTCTTGATTTAATCCACTGAACTATGGCTCCTACCATCGGGCTTTGGAAATTTCACCTAGTGAAAACCATATAAATGTAATTCAATTGAGCATCAAGGAAAGAGAAGGGCAGGAGTGGAATAGTGACCTGAAACTTGAGCATAGTGGAACCGTGAAGCCGAGCATAACCATTACGCTAGAACCTTGACCCTATGAAACACTAACATAGGGAATATTCGTTGATGCTATGAGGAATATTTTAGATTCCCTTGAGGCCCATATTTGACAGAGTCGGAATGGGGTCATGTTTATACTCAAATTTCACGACTTTTCACAAGGATCATGATGGCATAGTCCATTTTGGCATTTGAGAAGTTGATTTTTAGTCCATCATCAAATTGGGAGGTATTATGATGCATGTTGGACACTTGCTTGTTTTTATTTTGGCAAAAGTATGGATGTATGTTGCAGTAGGATAGTGAGATCTGAATATTTGCTAGGAATTCATCATGTCAGTCGTTTCATGAAAATCGAGATGGTGAAGTGATGAAAGAGGGCCATGTTGGAACTTTACGATAAAGTAATCATGCTTACAGTCGTTGATCTCATAATTTATAGATGATTATGATGATGAAGAGTATTATTTGAATCTGATTAGCGGATTCAAGAGGACCTGTTGCCATTTATGTGAGAGTGTCCATTTATGTTACTTTTGCAAGAAATCATTTATTTGTCTTCTTTAAGGAGAAGTATTTTTAAGCGAAAGTTGCTTGTAGGAGAACATATATTTAAAGGAGAGACTTTGTCGCTCGAGATGAGAGATATATCCTTGTGTTGAAGAAGATCTGCCATGAACTCATTATCTTTCGTTGAGACTAATGAAGCAGCCTCCACATTCTTGACCCATGGATTGAAGACGTAGTCCACACTAGATAAACTCTATTATCACATGTTGTATTATGATTGCTTCATGGGTATTTGCCTCTTATTTATGTTGATGGATTGGTGAAGTAATGATTACATAATGTATTGCTCATGTTTCACATGAAAATATATCTATCAGTAAAAGGTCCTGCAGATAAATATTTTTGTTTAAGAGTATTCACAACTTTTTTGGATCAAGTGGTATCAGAGCGGTCTGGTTATTTTGCCAGGGATTATGAATGTCATCATGGGAAATGGATAAAAGCAAGCAAGAGTTCAAGATTTGGAAGAGATTAACCATTGCATTCAAGTAGAGAATGTAGAGCTTAGAAGGCTGCTACAAGATGCAAAAGAAGAGAAGCAGAAATTGAGGCTCATGTAGAGCAGGTTGTGGAGGAACAAATGGGAGAATATTCTACTACAAGAGGAGAGTTGGCCAAAGAAGATGAACAATTATCACTGACGGGATTGAAGGTAAAGGAAACTCCTTATTCTCACCAAGATGGGGTATAAAGGAGGAGGATTTTGTATTAATGGCCAACGAATTACACAACCATTGGAGGTTTTACAAAGGGCTCAATTTGTAGGATTGGGGTATATTGAAGGGGAATGTTCAAAGGCATCTGAAGAAAGGGATTCCTCAAACAAAAAATCTAAGCCATTGCCAAAAGCATCGAGGAAAGATGATGTTGAGAGCACATCACAATCTTCCTGTGGTAGTGAGCATTACAAAGGAAGAGCTAAGGCAAGTAATGCTCACCAAGGTTGCACCAAAGGCAACCAAGCAAGGTATAAAAAGTCTTGATATTATAATGTTCATTTTGATTACAGGAAAATTGATAATGATGAGCAAAACTTATGGCATAGAAAACCATGTACCTTTTGTGGTTTGAATAACCATGTTGTTGCCAAGTGTTGAAAAAGAATGACAATTAGGAAGAAGCCAAGGCAAGTCTAGGAAAGAAAAAACTTTTGCAGCCATTGTAACAAGGGTGGAAATTAGAGATCCACATGTTGGAAACTCCATCGAGAGCAATGACCAAAGAGGGATAGGAAGCATGTGAATGCACTTGTGAAGGAATTAGTTAGTGAAGCAGTTCAACAAGCAAGTTTGCTATAGGGTTAAGACCCATTCACTTGGTTAGGTAAGAGATGGGTAGAATTTTTTAGTAGTTTAAAATGGCCACATTTGTAAATCACATGTTGCAGTTATTTGTAAATGCGATGAATGTATACCATCATTTATGGTGGAAAAGTAGTGATATTTTGGCCTTCTTATTAGATAACATGGAGCATGATTTTGATATAAGCTTGACCATGAGTGTGTTATAAACTCTTGGAAAGTATGGGTTTTTAATTGTTTCTTGTTTGGTCTTGTAATTGAACATGTGTTAGTAGCTACAGGGTTTCATATGGATACAGGGGTCAGTTTCATCATTCCAGGTTCCGAAGTATAAAGGTGAATAAAAGGGAAGGTGGTTTGCGAGAAGCATTTGTTATGTAGATGCCGATTACAATCATGTTTATGATTTTGGAGGAACAAAAGCTCCTGAGTGGGGAGGAATGATCCAAGTGACTCCGAAGAAGCTAAAAAATCAAAGTCTTGAGTTTTATTTGAAACTAGGTCCCAATTCCAACAACGTAGATGGTGCCTCAGTCTGACTTCGTATGTGCAAGTTATTGTTAGTCAAAATAAGTCAAAGAAGCAGGAATTTTGTTGCCAGATAAATTGGAGGCTCACTAAATTTTGAAACTTAGACAAATTTGGCCATAACAAACTTAATGAAAAAATTAGCTTTAACAACAACCAAAACTAGTCCAAATGTCACCTAGTTAATTTTTCTAGTGACCCCCCCAGAATCCGGCGAACGGTTATATATATATAGATATTGGTTGTGGTTCACGGACACCTTGGTCAACGGGTGGTCACTGTGTCCATAGAAAAATCTGGGCTGATCGACCCCGAAGGGTATCTAGGCCCGCGGCCCACTAGCAAGGCCTAACCCCAAGGGCTTCAGGCAGAATGGACCCTATGACCTCCCGAACGACGAGGCATTGATTTTGACCAACTGAGCTAACCCTTGGGGCTGGGCATATATATATATATATATATATATAATTATATATATATATATATATATATATATATAAGTTGGCGGGCTACCAACCCCACTAATGTCCAAAATTTAAAATATATTATGAGTTAGGGCCCTAACCTTGGGACCCTGCCCAATGACCCACCAAAGGTACCATATATAAAAGGGTCGGTGGGATTTGAAGCCCGCCCAATCAACGATCCCAAGTCACAACACCAAAATTAAACCAACACCTTTCTAACAAAGGCGAAAATGGAGGCCATGCGTTTTCAACCTGGCTAGCTCCCCAACATATTCATGAATTAATCCTCTAAATCGTTACACCACCTTCGGGCTTTGGAAATTTTGCCCGAGTGAAAGCCATATAAACACAATTCAATTGAGCGTCGAGGATAGAGAAGGGCGAGAGCGAAACAGTTACTTGGAACCAAAACACAACAAAACTATAAATTCAGGTAGAACCACACCGATATAACCCTAACCTTGTGGAACCTTGACACATGGAATATTCTTTGATGTTGTGAGGAATCTTTTAGATTCCCTAGAGGCCCATATTTGATAGAGTTGGAATGAGGTCATATTTATACTCAACTTTCATGATTTTTCACAAGGATCGTGATGGCATGGTCCATTTTGGCTTTTGATCTATTGATTTTTAGGCCATCATAAGATTGGGAGGTATAATGATGTATGTTGGCCACTTGCTTGTTTTTATTTTGGAAAAAGGATGGATGTACGTTGTAGGTTTTGGTATCTTTGTATGTTGCAATAGGACAACAATATCTGAATCTTTGTTGGAAATACATCATGTTAGTCATTGCATGAAAACTGAGATGGTGCAGCGATGAAAGAGGGTCATGTTGACACTTTTCCAGAAAGTAGTCATGTTTACAGTCGCTGGTCTCAAAATTTCGAGATAATTATGATGATGATGAGTATGATTTCAATCTGATCAGTAGATTAAAGCAAACATGTTGCCACTTATGTGAGAGTGTCCATTTGTGCCACTTTTGTGAGAAATCATTTCTTTGTCTTGTTTAAGGAGAAGTCTTTGTGAGTGATATTTGTTTGTAGGAGAATGTCTCTTTGAAGGAGAGAGACTGTCACTCGAGATGAGAGAGCTATCCTGTTGTTGACGAATATCTTCCATGTACTCATTATCTTTTGTTATGACTAATGAAGTGACCTCCCTACTCTTGACCTATGGCCTAAAGACATAGTCCACACTGGACAAACTTCGTTATCATTTGTTGTGTTATGATTGCTTCATGGTTAGTTGCCTCTTTTTTATGTTGATGGATTGTTGAAGTATTCTTTAGAGGATGTATAACTCATATTTCAAATGCAAATATAACTGTCAGTAAAAGGTCCTGCAGATGAATATTTTTGTTTAAGAGTATTCATAAAAATTCTTGGACATCCATATAACGATACAAATCAAGAAGACAAAGATTAATGCTCTATTTAACTTAGAATTGCAGAAAAATCTCATTGCAACAAAGTTGGTCAAGAAACTGGGATTGGAAGCTCATGATCATCTAAGCCCATATCCATTGGGATGGGTAAATAAGAATGTAGAGTTGAAGGTAACAAAACAGTGCAAAATTATATTTGCCAACAATGTTGATTTTATTGATGAAGTAGAACTAGATGTGGTTCCCCTTGATGTATGTGGAGTCACACTTGGGAGTCCCTACATGTACATGAAAGAAGTAACATTCACACGGAGATCCAACCAGTGTTAGCTCATCAAGGATGGAAAATCATTCACCATCAATGTGCACAAAGGCAAGTCACAAATTTCGTTGGTAAGTGCTAACCAAGCCAAGAAATTGATCAGTTCCAACAAGAAGTATGTTTTATTATTTAAAATAGAAACCTAGTTTGTAGAAGATTCAGTAACATGCAAGGCATCCCTAGAGGGGTGTACTGAGAAGCAAAAACAACAACTGGAAGAGTTTCTACATGTATATAGGGATGTGTTATGAGAGCCTAAAGGGTTACCACCTAAGAGGGAAGTGGAGCACAAGATCCAACTATTTCCATATTTACCATTTCCAAAAATTGGGTTGTACATGTAGTCTATTATAGAAGCAAGTGAGGTGAAGAAACAATTGTAGCAACTACTGGAACATGGTGTCGCTCGACCAAGTACATCACAATGTGTGTCACCCATCATCATTGTGCCAAATAAGGATAGGACTTGGCAGGTGTGTATAGATTACAGGGCATTGAAAAAAATCATGCTTAAGAATAAGTACCCCTTGCCCAGGATAGATGATTTGTTGGATCAGTTGTAGCAAGAAAAATACTTCACCAAGATGGACTTAAAGTCTAGATATCACCAAATTTGAGTTAGAGAAGAAAATACTTTGAAGACCACCTTCAAAACCAATTAAGGGTTGTAGGAATGGTTAGTCATGACATTTGTCCTATGTAGTGAACTAGCTACATTTATGAGATTAATGAAGTATTTATTGCACCCTTTTATAGATTCAATAATTATTGTCTATTTGGATGATATTGGTATACAATGCTACTTGAAAGGATAAAATTTCACATTTGACACAGGTGTTGGAGACATTAGAGAAACACCAACTGCTAACAAATCTCAATAAGTGTGAATTTACACAACAATATTTGGTGTATATGGGGTATGTGATAGGTGGAGGAGAGCTAAAGCTAAATCCTGCCAAGATGGAGGCCATCATGAAATTATCGGTGTCTACTAATGTTTATGAGATCAAGAGTTTCATTGGGGAAACACAATATGTAAGGAAATTCATAACCTCATTTTCAATAGTAGAAACACGCTCCATGCCATAATAGCAAGTGGAAAGAGTTTCCAGTGGGGAAAGGGTCAACGGGGGCCTTTTAAGGGGTTAAAGATGAATATCAAACAAGCATCGGTTCTGGCATTACCAAACTTGCAACAACCCTTTTAAGTGGAGACATATGCGAGTGGGTATGTTATGGGAGCAATCTTGATGTTGGGAGGTTGACCTGTATGCTACCATTCTAAAGTATTTCATGGGGTAGTTCTCAACTACCCTACCTACAACAAGGAGCTCTATGCCCTAGTGCAAGTTGTGAAGAATCGAAATCAATATTTGATAAGAAAGGAGACAGTAATCCACACTTATTACCAACCACTATAGTACCTGTAGGATCAAAGTGAGCTACAATAGACCAAGCATTGCAAGTGGATGGGGTTTCTACAATGATTTCATTTGGTGATGAAGTACAAGAAGGGCAACATAAACAATTTGGACAACATGCTCCCAATTCCACCCATATCAAAGATCACAACTTTGGGGACTCTTATGCACATGGAGACATTCACCCATGATGCATACAGAGAGGCATGTTATGAGGATGCAGACTTCAAGGAGGAGTTTCAACAGTTGTAGAGTCAGATTCATGTGCACGATGATGACAACACAATTGAATACCATCTCCAGGATGGGTTACTGTATAGGTTGGATAAGCGATGTGTTCCTAAAGGTGAGATATTACAACTGATTAGAGAATTTCACACCTCCAAGGTTGTAGGGAACTTTGGTGTATGGAAAACCACGTCCAACTTGCATAGGTATGTGTATTGGCCCAAGATGCAAGAATAGGTAGCTAGATTCATAAGATGATGCCTTATTTGTTGTACCAGCAAGCCTAGCAACATGAATACAGATATATATCATCCCTTACTTGTCTCCACTTGTCCTTGGGAAAGCATGTTCATGGACTTTATTGGAGGTTTACCAACCACTGGGAAGGGACATGACTACATGTTCATGGTAGTTGACAACTTCAACAATATTTGTGTTTTGATGCCCTATAAAAAGACCATAAGTGGGGAAGAAGCAACATATTTGTTCTTTGGACATGTTTAAGGGCACTTTGGGATACCAAGGAGCATTGTTTCAGATAGGGACACAAGATTTCTTAGTGTAATATGGACTACATTATGGGAGAAGATGGACACAAAGTTGAAGAGATCTACAACATTCCATCCACAAACATATGGGCAGATAGAAGTAGCCAATAGGACTTTGGTGCAACTTCTAAGGGGATGTAAACAGAAGGATCCGAAGACCTAGGATGAAAATTTGGTATATATACATCATTCTTACAACAAAGCAATCCACACTTCTATAGGAAGTTCCCCAATTGAAACTTGTTTTGGACATTTGTTGTCTTCACCTTTGGACATTGCATATGTGAAACAAGGAGGAGTGAGGGAAGATATTACAGGAGATGCCTTGAGGGCTAAAAATTTTATAGAGAATATCAGGTATGTCCATATACAAGTACAAGAGACACTGCAAAAGTCACAGTGGGAATATAAGGCCATGCATGATCATCATAGAACAAGTAATTTGTTCAAGATAGGAGATAGAGTATGGCTACATCTGAACAAGGAGAGGCTACAGGGGCTTGGTAAGAAAATCAAGGCTTTTAGGTATGGTCTCTTCAAGGTATTGGAAAAGGTTGGTGATAATTCCTATCGAATGAGTTTGCCACCATATATGAACATTTACTTAGTATTGAATGTAGAGAATCTAAAACTCTATGAGATTTCCATGCTAAATCAGGAAGAGGAACAAGGCCTACCTTCTGTGGAGCATTTGGCACTAATTGCTTAGGTAAAGTTGACATAAGATACAATTTTGCATAAGAGGTCCAAAACTACAAGACAAGGGCAACATTACCTTTGGCAGATTGGGTTGAAAGGACAACTTCTAGGCAATGCTAAATGGTACATGAAAGAGAAGGTGGATATTTTTTCCTTACCTCATTCAGTAGAAGCTTTTGGGGACAAAAATCCTCCCAAAATGGGGAGGTGTGATCCATATTGGATCATTATATTGGTTGTCATCCACCTCGATGATTTCATCGTGGAAAAAGTGGACAAATAAGCTCATTGGACCCTTTTTATCGGTGGGACCCAGTTTGGAAAAATGGGGTCTGAAACCTTCCGGGAACATTTTGAGGCATAAAATGACATTTTTTGGGGGTAAAAATTTACTGCTTTAGCACAACACCTATTTTTACTAGTCTACACACAAAGACCTTTCCAATGATGCAATAATCCATCAATCAGAGTCCGTAAGCAAAAAATATGCCACTCAGAATTGAACCTTCTTGTTTTCACCACCATAATTTGAGAGGATGCCACGTCAGCCCCCATTATTCATGGAAAATTGGATACCCATGTGATTATGATGTAGAAGACTCTAGAACAGTCTATATAGTAACTTCAGTTAAGGGTTGAGGTGGTCAAACCTAATCACTAGTAGGTTAATCAGGCTTTGTTATAACTGGGCCACTAGGAGGAAAATGGGTTCCATTCTTTCAAGTGCACTTGTTGCATAATTAAGTAAAAATAGCCAAGCGGGATAGGAGATATAGCACATAAAGAGGATTTGTGCACTGTAGTAGCCCACAAGCCACAAGTCACAATTCTTTGTATTCGTAGCCATATTTTCATTCAGAGAAAGAGAGTGGAGTGACCTCACCTTCCAACTAGGTTTTCTTCCTAAAGAGTTTCCCAGGTCATATCATGCGTCGAATGTGTTTGTGAGATTTTATTTTTTTCATTCTCTATTTTCTGCATAGTTTTTAATTCGCATGCATGCCATATTAACAATATTCTATAGATCTAAAAAAAAAAAAAAAAGTGTAACAATGTAGAATTTCATATTTTAAATATAATTTTATTAGATCTATTGTGACGAACTATCTAGTAAAATATCCACGATAGCTTATGGATCAAAATCTTCCCATAGTAATGAACAAAATTTAGTTTTTTCTCCATCATCCTCAAGTCTTGATGAGCATGGAGGAATGAGAATAGTAGATAGAGATGCAGAATTGATTGCACTAGTCACAACACTTTTTTTTGGTGCAACAAGAACCAACCACAATTTGTACCATGGATGCTACCCACTAGTTGACGTTGAATTGATATAATCCCCTTCTACTTTTTTTCCGCAATTACACTAGTTGAGTGTAATTGGATATGATGATTATTGAATGATATGTTTGGGGGAAATTACTTCAATCCACCATAAAGAATGCATTCCTCTTAAAAACTCATAATAAGTGTTTGCCTTGGGTAGTCTTACAATAATGAACAAGACACACTGGTCCTTGAAAGAATGAAACAAGTAGGTGAAAAAATAATTTGCAAATCCGAAGTAGTAACATGGTGAGGAATTATGAGGAAGAATAGATTCAAGATTGGAAGCAAAAGGTAGTTAAGACTCAAGAGCTAGTTGTTAATATGCTAGCTTGTATACCACTATCAACTATTTATAACATGCATCTCAGAGAACAATGGTTTAGAATACATCTAGAATGGAATTTATTTAACTTTTAATTTGACATGAAGAGTATTGGAAATGTTATGTGGAATTTACATTTCCTAGTTCCTTGAGAGGCAAAATTTGCTCTATGAATTATGTTTGCACAATTATTGGATAACACTCCGTGGAATCCTAACCATTTTGTATAGGATATCAATCTTTAGGCATTTTAATCCACTTTGCAAAATGAAGTTAAAAGAGCTCATGGGATAAATTATATAAGGGAGAGGATTTTAATGCACCTTCATGGGTTCAACCTGAAATGAATTTTGTGGTTGATACAACCAAAGGTCATCATTGGAGGATTTCAAACTCTCACATTTGAGACATGATGGTCCATGAATAATAAACTCTACTAGCTGAATTCATTGATTTTTACACAAAACCAATTGAAAATGTAGTCTACTATTTTCAAAACAGATTTTGGGAGATCACTAATGAGCTCAAGCATTGGGAGCCACATTCCTTACCCAATACCCATGCTTCAATTTACTAGAGATGATGTCTATCACTATTACTAAAGAATTGGAATTTCCATGGGTTGGGTTTTAAAATCCATTTTCCTTTGTTATTGTTCCCCATTTTGGATTGAAGAAGTGGTTTTGCTCATTATAAGGGCAAATCCAGAAACAGGTGATAGTTAATCATAATCTTGCAATGTTTCCATTTAGGAAACACCTATACTTGTTTCATTCCCTATGACCTTCACGTAATTTGTGATGAAAAAATCCTTGATCTAATTATGATTATGATTAGGTCATTGCACAAGGAATGTGCAATATGATGAGCTTGGCAATTCTCTTATTTTGCTTACCATTTTAATTGCAATTCTTCCTCGAGTTTGAACTTTTAAACTCCTTCGTCATTCTTTTTGACCAAATTCATGCTTTTGATGACCTTCATAATACACAAGGGCTTCACCATGTTGATCAATATCATACCACATTCCTTCATAAAGAGGGTTTTTAGACCATGAGAAATAAAGTTAATATATTGTAGGTATTGGGAGGTTTACAAGTATTTGAGGGTATTAAAGGGGTATCTAGTAAAAATGATGGGGGTTTTTTTATTGGAAAGAAGTGTAGGTTCACCGAGTGAAGACTCTGCATCAAGATATTACCACTTCATACTTCAAATTTCATGATTAGTGAATAATTTTTGCATAAGATGATAGTAAAATGCATGAATTCAAATATTTGGAATTGTTAGTGATTAAGTTCAACATAGTAGATTGATGCCACACCCCATTTTGTTCAGTTTCGTTGATAGTTGGAGAAGTTATGCTAAAATTTATCATCTAACAACATGCCAACAAGTTTCCCATTGGAATGTAAATGGGTTGTTGTGGAGTCTTGTTTAAATATTGATGAGCCTTTTAACCACTTGTTGATGAGTTGCATGGCATGCTTGAAATTTTAAAATCAAAGTAATTTTTCCATGCATACAAAATTGGAGATTTTCAATAGAAGGTACTTTGGGATCATATATTCCACATTTTCAAGATTTTATGGTAGCTAATTCAAAAGTAGCCAAAATACTACATATTTGTCAAATCATTGCCCTTTTTAGGAGGAATTCTTTTATCTTTTACTCTCCTTGATTGTAAAGAAAAACATCCAAGGATAGGAAAATCAATTTTTTGAATACGAGTTATTTTTCTAAAAATGGGTTCATGGCCTAAGAACTTTTTTGTTAAATTGTATAAATAAACAGGTTAGAGAACCATTTGGGTTGACTGAAAAATTGTTAGAAACAGTTTGATCATTTTAAATCATCGATTTTGAGTTACCTTTGTAGTTTGAGTTAGTTTTAGGAGAGAATTTAGTGAGTTATAGAATAAGGGCCCACTCTTGCATCACACATTCAATGATGGTCTTAGTGTTTTCAACATTTATATTATTTCTTGTTTTCATCATTGTTTATGTAATTTTTTTTCTTGGTTGAATAACACAAGTTGTATAATGGTTTACTTTCAATGCTTTGATTCCTTGTTATTTTAATCCCTACAATATTGCTTATCTTTACAAGTTGGTAATGTAACATGTGCATTTGACAAGCCATAGAACAACAACTTGCATGTTACTTTCATAGAATGGTCAAAAGGATTTAGGCTTACTTTATTTGTTCTTAATTTCATTGGGTTAATTTTGTGAAGCCACATAATAAAGTTCTTAAGTTACTCTCGATTGAATTTCTCTAGAAGTCCTAGGCTAATTTTGACATCTTTAATATATTTATAACAATTCTACAAAGCCATAGGTTATTAAATTTTAGGTTACTTCCAGTAAAGTTGTCTCGAGAGCCTTAGTCTAGTTAGTGTTTAATTACTACAATGTTTGAGTCACAACAAATCAAAGTATGTAATCTTAGAATTTGTTGTAGAATGGTTCATCTACATTTCTATGCTTTGTTGGTAGTGGGATACAATAAATTGATTCAAGACAACCCACAAAAATAGTAGTTAGTATCCTAATCACCCCAACGATTAGAAGCATAAAAAATACACATACATTGTAAGCATTTTGAAAGTTTATCTTCCCAGGTTTATAAACTAAATTAAACTAACTAATCTTTCGCTCTTTAATCATAATTATTACAAGAGAAATCATTGTGTGCCATGACCTCCATACCTGTATGATTCCTTTGAAAAAACTATGGATTGGAGAATCAATAAGCAATTCTACTAAATAATATAATTATCATCCCACAAGATGCTTGCACAAGTGTGACACATCCAATACTTCAACATTTGAACTTGCACAATAATTTGCTTTTACAAAATCACTTTTATTGGGAAATAATAGCAAGAGGTTATGCCTTATCAAACATGACATCACTCTGTCTCATCTTGATGAGATAAATAAGAACTGAAGTAAACTTCAGTAAATTGAAAGGAAAATTTTAGAGTGAGTATTATATAGTAGATTAGGCCTCCATCTTCATTAGTCATGATTACCATTTACATCCTAAATAAATAACTAGCTCCTACATCTTAAGGTTTACACTCAACAACCCAATTAAATTAGATATAATTAAGAAAATTAAAGGCCTTAGTTCATAATAACTATAACATTTTTTTTTGGGGTGAGTTGGGGGGTGGGGGGGGGGGGGGGGGGGTCGGTGTGGGAGAGGAGGGGGAGGGGCACTAAAAAAAGAGGTATGATTTTCCAACATGGCTTTGATTAGTTGATAAAATTGAGTTGTTGTTATACCTTGTCGATATTCAAATCCCTTTTAGTACAATTTTTCCCTTTGTGCATTGACACACGTGCAAATGGGAAATTAGTTGTGGTTGAAGACAATAAAATACTTGAATATTTTTGGTGAAATATATACCCCTAATCACGTATGCTTATTTAAAAAATACATTTTAAAGCATGCGATATATTGAAACTTTATTGTAATATTTCATATTACATGATGACACTTGAAAATCTAAGTAGTCTAAATTTCATATAATGAACCAAGGAAACAATATCACACAAAAATTGTGTTTTTTCACTTGATGTATTCACATTGTTTTTTGGTCAACTAAGAATGGAGCCTTCTATTAACCGAACTAGTACATTACATATGTTACAAGGTGAACCAAAATCCCTTTCGTTTACCAAAAAACGATCTTGAGGCCTGTGGGTTATGGCCCACAAAACCTATCGAAAGTGTTATTGGCTTTAAACCTTTAAAACTCGGAACCATTCACTCTATCGAAATATATGGATTACATAGAAAACTGACCCGCAACACTTAAGGTCAAACTTCAAACATTTTACACCCACAACCATAAATAATGGTGGGTCCGCACTTATGATCCATCGCCTTCCCACAGCGCTCTCCGAACACTGATCTCCGATCGGCCTGATCTCTGTTATCCATATCTTTCACCGATCCAACGTCTATCGGCGAATCGCTTAATCGCAAATCGGTGAAACGCAATTCCAACTCCTCCTCCTTCCTCCGATTGTCGATCAAACAACTTGCATGACAGAACCTCCACCATTGATCTACACTTCGTGGATCCAACGGTCCACGATGATTTCGGGTGGACAAGTAACACAAGGAATACCTGCCTGAAAAGCAGTTTCCTCTCTCCTCCTCGCTGTTACCTGTCGCTTGATGAGTGGAATCAAAGGCCTTCCTCGAAATACCAGTTACCACTTAGACCTCACCTGAAATACCACTTATGGTTTGAGAAACCACTTCCCTCATGAATTAACTTTCGCGCTCTTCCGCCATGCGAAGACCGTTGATCTATCCCATCGGACGGTTCTCGTTCCTTTCTACCTATGTCGTTGATCTTCTGCTTATCGATGGATATATGCTTAAACCCCAGTTCCTCTGCCATACTCCGTTTAACACACACACTCATATATCAAACTTGCAACAACTTTCCAGAATCGGTCCTCACACCACTACATCCTTGGTTTCCTCCACTTATCTCAACCAACAGCTCAAATCCAATGGGATACTAATGCCAATACAATCTGTGGACTACTACCAAACAACAGACAAACAGTTTAGGCTTCCCTATCCTCCCGCCTATCTCCTGAGCCTCTTCGATCCATCCTGTCAATCCATTGATCCCTATCTTTGGCAGCCTAACAGAGACAATCCTCTAACAGTTTGCCTGGGGGTAACAACTCCCAAATGTGCTGAGTGTCCCTTTCCTTATTAATCATTCCTTCATTCGCCAAACGATCAGCTAACATGTTTGCTTTTCTTTTCACATGGACAAAGATTACAATTTTTAAGGTTTGCAGGTGGGTGTAGATACGTTGAAAGACCTGTGATAGTCTCCAGTGTTTCGACACTTTATTCGATGATGTACCATTGCATATTTTCTTGGCCACTCTAATAATCAATTCTGAATCTGCTTCAATGATGACATTGTGTGAATTTGAATCCACCAAGGTTTCCAAGCATTGCTCTAAGGCCATGAGTTCCGCCATGTTATTAGTGGCCTTCCCAAAGTGGCCATGAAAGATCTCCTTTATTTGACCCTATTCATCTCTTATAACACCCCCAAAACCAGCTAACCTTGGGTTGCCCTTAGATGCTCCGTCTATATTGACCTTTAAGAAGCCATGTGGAGGAGGCTTCCAAATATTTATATATGCATTTGTTTGGCGCACACCTTTGATTATGCCCTGTGGGCCTATAGACTGGAGACCCAAGAGTAGTAGAATACATGCATCTTGGGGCAGAGGAGGGTCCTTAGAAAGTTTCCTCAACAAGCTATTTATTGTTTCTTTGAGCGACCTTAAAATTTGGTCAACTATATGCTGGGGCTTGCTTGATTTGTTCTTGAAGATCTGATTATTGCATTCTTTCCAAACATCCTAGATGACAAAGCTTGGAACTAGATTCCAGGCTTTATTAATGAATTCATTCCCTGAGATTTTTTTCCTCCAATTCTTCAAGTGTTGGAGATGCTGAGTTTATCCCTATCAATGTGCCTAAAGATTGAGGCCACCATTCCCACACGGTAGAGATGAAAGGGAAGAGGTTGAGAAGGTGATCTATCGTCTTCTCTTGTGAGCCACAAAGGTAACATTTGGATGGTCCAGTGAAGCCTTTTCTCAGGAGGTTCTCCTAAGTTAAGTTTTTCCTTTGACGAACTAGCCAAATAAAAAACTTTGTTTTCATCTAGTGGGAGCTCTGCCAAAGATTCTTCCAAACTTGATTAGGGTTTAGGTAGTTAAATCCTGTTACTACATGTTTAGCTTCTTTTAGGTTAAAGTTCCCTTCGGTGTTCTTTCTCCATCTTAGTTGATTAGCCAAGGAGAATACCAGCATCCTCCTATGCTCTAGATCCTGAGCAAGAGAGTCTGCTTGGGCCTTCAGAGGGCTCTCTTCATTGTGGCCAAGATCCTTCCAAATTCTCCATTTTCCATTGTTCCTTACCTAGTCCGAGAAGTCACTTACCATAAGTAGACCTTTGTTGTCTGTGTCATTTTTTAGAGCTGCTAATTCCTCCTTGTACAAGTTGGGTTCCTGTTGCTAGTTATCCTCCCAAAAACATGCTAGGTTCCCAGCTTGAATCTCCCAGAAACTATGTTGTTGAACAATGGCTTTATTTTCTCAGGCAAGTTTCCAAATGTGGGAGCCCTTAATATGCCCTTACATTCTAATATGATCCTTCTCCTGCCAATTACTGGCATATTTTTGTTTCCAAAGCTTAGCCCATAGAGTTGTCGATTCCTTGATACACCTCCACCAGAGTTTAGCTCCCGAAACTCTGCTGAGGGTTTCAGGATCATGAAGCCCCAAGCCACCGTGGCTCTTAGGTTTGCAGATCTTGTCCCAGGCTACTAAAGCCCATTTCTTTTTCTCTTCTCCTCTGCCCCATAGAAAATCCCTTTGTATGCTCTTGATCTGTTGCTTAATTCCTTTAGGAGCAGGAAGAGCTGAGAACATGAACATAGGAATTGCCTGCAAGACAGCCTGTGTGAGCACAAGGCACCTTGCCAAATTTAAAGACCTGCATGTCCATTTTATGATCTTGTCTTGAATTTCATTTATTATTGTCTCCCACACTTCCTTGCTTAGAGGCTTCTCTGTGAGAGGTATGCCCAGATACTTGGAAGGTAGTTGGTCTCTTTGAAACCCAAGAATTCTGGTGATGTTTCTCTGAATAACAATGTCAGTGTTAAAGAAAAAACCTTTTGATTTGTTGAGGCTTACCTTTGTGCCAACTGCCATAGCAAAGTCATTCAAAATATGTTTGATCGTTCTGGCTTCCCTGACTGTGGGTATGCCTTGCAACATTGTGTCATCCAGAAATTGTTGATGAGTGTTTGTCGCTCCATCCAAGGTGAGTTTGATACCCTGGATTCTTCCTTCAACATTTGCCATTTTGATCGCTCTGCCTAGCCCTTCCATTATGAGAACAAAGAGGAAGGGTGAGAGCAGATCCCCTTGTCTGAGACCTCTGGAGGGTGTGAAGAGTCTTGAAGGAGTGCCATTAAGTATGATGGAAAAACTGGTCGTGGTAACTCGTGCTATAACCCATCTTATTCAATTTTGGTTGAAGCCATAGGCTCTTAGAACTACCTTTATATAAGACCAACTTAGCTTGTCATAAGCTTTCGTTGGGTCCAACTGAATGATCATACTAGATTGTTTGCTGATTTTGAGAGAGTGTACCACCTCATGCACTTGGATGATGTTATTAAGGATTTGTCTTCCTTCCACATAGCCCATTTGCTCCTCTGAGATGAGAGCTGGTAAAAGGGGCTTGAGTCTATTATCAATCACCTTGGAAATAATTTTATACAACACATTGCATGAAGCTATGGGTCCGAAACCATCCGGAGTCATGGCATTTTCCTGTTTGGGATCAAAGCTATGAAGGATGCATTAAAAGCCTTCATAACCTTTTTGGATCTTCTTGAGTCTTCCACCACCTCAAGGATATCATATTTGACTATTTTCCAGGAGGCTTTGAAGAAGTCTACATTGAACCCATCCAAGCCTGGAGCTTTTCCATTTTGTATTTCATTGATCACTTCACTGACCTCCTCTTCCGACACTGTCCTGTTAAGATTGTGGTTGTCCTCTCTGGTAACCAGCTGAGGGATATACTAAGTGAAATGGTTGATGAACCTGGATCTATCCTCTAGAGGCTCCTCTGCTATACTAAGGAAATGTTGTAAAAGGACAGATTCCATGTCTTTGTGAGAGATGAGTTCTCTCCCTTGAGAATCTTTGAGCTTTGTGATTTTGTTGTGTGCCCTGTGACCCATGGTGGATTTATGAAAGAACTTCATGTTTCTTTCTCCCTCTCTAATCCACTGTATCCTTGATTTCTATCTCCAGAAAATCTCCTCTTGCAAGCACCTATCTTCCCATTCTTCCTGCAAAGAATTAGCTAGCTTTTTTCCGCTCCTCGGTAAAGCCCTCTGTGATGTTGATTCGATTAATCTCCTGGAGTTTCTACTCAGCTTCTCTTTTGGCTTTGAAGATATTGCCAAATTCCTTTTTGTTCCAATCTTTAAGCCTAGATTTGATATGTTTAAGTCTTTGTTGGAGTAGGAATATTCTAGTGCTTGAATGTTCAGATCCTCTCTCCACCATTTGTCAATATTACTGGTGAATTAAGGGTGAGAGACCCAGGCATTTTCAAACCTGAAAGGTTTGTTTCTTGGTGTACCCATAAAAGTGGCTTCCAGTTGTACAAGCCTATGGTCCGAACCTCCAAAGGGAAGAATAGAAGTTGTCATGGCAGGGCCTGAGAGAAAGAGGTCCTCTAAAATAATAAATCTATCTAGTTTAGAGGCGACTTGTGAAGCCCATCCCCCCTTGTTGTTCCAAGTGAAGGTCCCATTTATTGTTTTAGTGTCCACTAACCCCATGTTCATTATGAGGTTCTGGAAGGCCATGGAGTCTCTGCTTAGCTTTCTGCTACCATCTTTTTTCTTTGTAAGAGATCTTATCATATTGAAATCTCCTGCAACGATCCAAGGCATATTAGGGTGTCTTGCTCTTAGTTCCTCAAGGGAAGTGAGAAGCTTGAGTTTGTCTTCTTGCTTTTGAGGTCCATAGACATTTGTGATCATGTATGTCTCCTTATCACGTAAAAGTTGACATATCAAAGAAAGATAGTTCCTAGATGCCTTAGCATCCAGGATTCCAAATTTCTGGGGATCCCACAGCGTGAGAGTCCCCCCCATTGAGTTTTTTGCTTTAACCTCTAGATACTCACACTTGATTAGCTATTTATTATGAATTTCTCTAATCTTAACCATTGAACATTTTGTCTCTTGAATAAAAACCATATTTGGTTTTTCTTCTTTTATTCTAGTATTGAGATTTCTTTGTTTCCTTCTATTTCCTATGCCTCTAATATTCCAGGTTGTGAGCTTCATTAAGAAAGGTTTGTAAAAGAATAACTGGTGAGATCTTTCATCTTACCTGAGTTAATCAATAGTTTCCCACATTCGTTCAGCAATTCATTCTGTCTTTTTCTTCCTCTTTTCCTGCCTGGGTTCTTTGGAGATTGTGCCTGTGTCTTCTCCATCATCTTGACCCCTCTATGCTCCTGGATTTCATGATTTATTTTGACTCCAGATCCCTTCGATTGTGATCTCCATAGGAAGAGCTGCTGAACCCTATCAAATTCCTCTTTTGGTAGGGAGTCCACTCCTTTGGTCGTCCCTTGTTCCATAAATTTCTCTAGATCTAGAATTTCCCTATCTAGAATCTCCTGCAGTTCATGATCCTCCATTCCCGCCTCACTTGGAGTCATCCCATAGTCCCTATTTATCTCCATACTGCTTGGCAGATCCTCCTTTTGCTAGTTGTTATCTATGATGTCTTCCATGCTGTCATCCCTTTCCTTCTCAGTAATAATGTTCTCCATTTCCTGGTTTGTTTCCTTCTTCTTCTTCCAGGATCTTAAAGCTATTGTGGCTTGGTTGTATTTCCTCGTTGGTCTTCTTTTGTGGCCTCTTTCCGTCATTCCATTTTCCCCCAACCTTGGCAAAACCCTTGGGATTTTTATCCACAGTGGTTTTCACATTTCTCTCCATGTTGTTTGTTGGGCAGTCTTTATATAGATGCCCATGCTCATGGCATTTGCGACACCTAAATGGCATGTGCTCATAGTCCACCGCCTGCACCCATTCTTCATCATATACTTCTAAAATTATCACGTCCGAAAGTGCTCAAGATAAGTCCATTTCCATACATATCCGGGCGAAGGAGGTATATTTTCCTTTCAAAGTCGCCTATGAGATCTTTAGAAAATGCCCCAGTTTGTTGCTTATTGTTTTCAGAGATTTTGGTAGCCAATAATCCAGAGGAAGGGAGTATAATCTGATCCATACCAATACTGATGTGAATGTCTCGCGTTTCGGGACAAAGTTCATCATCCATGGCCACATGTAGAGGCCTGCCGCAGCATAGAAATATGGTCCTCCTTCGAACACTCTCTCTTTATCCTTTAGGCTTCTGAATACTACTGTGAAGAACCCTTAGTTCCCATATGAAGGTGTATTCCCCCCTTTGGCTTCCAGTGGCTCCTTATCCATGCGTGCAACGCCCTGTTCGTCGGCCATGTCCCCATGAATTTGCATATGACTGCATATTATGTCATATGATCCCTATATGCTTGTATCACTGGGTCGCATAAGATGACTCGAGGAATGATGTTCGACTTGGGTTTGGAAACCCTAGTTGTCCTTATGGAAGTAGGTTTTTAACTGCTACCCCATTTTTCCTGCTCCTTACTAGCTTCCTACTGCTCCCCTTCCTGTTCATGATGTTTGCTTCTTCCCAATATTTATGTGTTTCTTTCCTCTGCTGCCTTCTCCAAAGGTTCCTTAAAACTCTGCTTTCCTGTGTCCTTGCTTCTATCTATAACTGCTTGACTGTAGGAGGGAGTAGCAGTCCCCCTTGTGCGTCCCGCCATGGTGCCCAATGCCAAAACCCTACCGCCAACCCTAGATCAAGTTGCAGAGCTTGATACCTTCAATCCTCCCATCCAAAACCAATTATATATTTGATTATTATTAAAATTATAGCAATTCCTGTATTCACATCTTTTCAATTTTTATGATATGTGGTTTTTATATGGTGTAAATGAAATATTTCTTCAACCCTTCAATCTTGAGGGTCTATAAAACATAAGCCCTTCAAATTTGATCATTAGTGTAAATAGTGTGGAAGTTAACATGTTTCTCATCCTCTTTTCTTTTGAATTTGCAAAGCATAGGGCTCAACATAGTTCCATACTTACTAAGTTCCCACGTTCTTATCATGACATAAAATTTACATAGAGTTTTCATGGGCCTCCACTAACAAAGATATGGTGATTTTGAAAGGCTCTAAGAAGAAGCACTTATAGTTTCTTCACTATTGTGGAATGTTTGGAAGACAACATAATGTATATATTTATGCTTTTAAGCTAGCAAAGGTGTGAAAAGGTGTACAACATGGCAAGATTTGCATGTCCTCCCAATGTGATATGTACTCTCCCAAGTAACCTATGTATAATTTTCCCACGATCACCATCACATACTGCTTTGTGGCCATAAGTCTAATAGGAATTCATCCCATATTGGGCTCGCTAATGTATGAAGAAAACAAGAGCCTACTTAGCGGTGCAATTCTCATCTTCATGTTAATGTATCTATTAATCCTAAGATGGATGTTGTTAAAGATAATTGAAATGAGTTAGCTGATTCATCTCATCCCTTAAGTTTGACAATCCATGCAAACTATCATGTGCATTGTTTGATCATAAGCATTCGTTATCCCCATTAAAAGATGTGCTATAACCATCTCCATGTTGTAGATATTTCCTAATTATGGTAAGCTAAGTAGCTCTCCTTCTTGAAGTCGAAGCCCAATCTTAAATATCATAAGTTTCTATCCTAGGCAACTCTTGTGGGTGTTGTTCATGGTTAGAAACATATGTACATCCAAACAATCTCATCAAGGCAAGAGGTGCCATAACTGCCTTTACACAGATTGCTAAATCTACTAAATTTGTTGTTGTACCATGCAACTCCACTCCTTGAGTGCCCATGACTGAGGCTACCACAAATATTGGGCCAAATTATTAGGTTGTAGAAGCCTAAATGCACTTTATTACAACCTATGGTGACATGCATCATCCAAACTATTACCCATGGCCTATTATTGTTAGCATAGCTTATGAACTCATGAATAAAGATGGTCACCATAATGTTTAGAAACCTAATAATTTATTCACATTCCACCCCCCTAATGATTGCATAAAATGAGCATGGCACCTAAATTTTTGCTTAACTTAGAATAGAAATGAGTCACATGTTTGTTTAACTAAACATCATCCCACTGTTCCACCCAATGTGCTATACATATCCATAAAAAAAAAAAAAAAAAAAATGAACTATGAACACATCACACAACTCAACTCATTGGATGTCTATTCACATAGTTACCACTATCATCTTAGCATAATATTTCTTGATTAAACCAGCCACACTTAACCTCAATTACAAGTAACTAAGATGCATGCGCATCACATCAATCTAAATATCAAATACCAAATTTGTACTATGATAAATTACATATAACAATTTGTTTTTTTTCTTTTTAATTGATGAAACACGACCCTTAACATAACTCTATACTTACTAAGCCCCTACTTTCTAATTGCAACTTAAGGTTCTAAATAAGAAGCTCTTTATATTATTACCCCAATTAAGTTTCCTGATTTTTTGTTTTTGTTTCCTGTGGAAAAAGTCGTAATTTTCATTATAGGAGAAAATTACATTTTGTATATGCAGACGCATTACTTGAGTGAGGCATTGCCTGTTCAATATATGAAAATACTTTTGAGAATTCCTCCACGCAGGGAGTATATGAGAATAAACAAAAAATAAGTAGTCTGTCTGGCCTCTTCGCAGAGAGGGTATGTTAAGTTCTGATAAATATTTACAATATAAGCAAAAAGATATCATCAAAAAAGAAATTTCTGTCCCTTGCAATGCTGCTTCAGATAGATTCAGGGTCTATGAAGGGTTTGTGATAGTGCTGATAGGCGACACCATCCTTTTCCTCGCAAATCAACCAAGTGTCGTCATCCCTGAGCGCTACTTCTTTGCATAAGTGGTCAACAACGAAGTTCCACTCCCTATAAATATGATGACAAGTGAAAGAGTCAAAAGACGTGATAAGTCTATGAATCTCATACAGAATATGCTTCAATGCATATGCATTACAGATGTGTTTTTTGTTGATCTAGTTAACAACGAGTTTTGAGTCACCATATAGTTGCAGATTTGTGCATTGTTTATATAAAGCATATTGGATGAGGTATTTAGCAGTTACAAGCTCAGGATAATTATTTGTTCCCTTGCCCAAACCCATTTGAATTTTAAAAGAATGTGTCTCTGATAAGTGAAGTACTACTCCGCCTCCACAACCCGATCCCTGTGCTAGACCATCAAAATAGGCCCATGGTATGGAGGGGTTGATGACCTCTGCCTCAATATTTCTGTGTTAATTTTGTGTGGTATCTTCAGGAATCGAATGGTGCTCCACTAAAGCTCTATTCAGTATGGAAGGCTAGTAGGGGGACTTTTTTCTGAAAAATGAATTGATTCCTGGCTATCCATAGTGCCCAGCATATGAGCAGAGGTATGTTCCTTTCCTTCCCTGTGGTATCATTCCACCAATTATTCCATGCATCCTTTAAATTGTTGTCGTACCATCTACAGTGAATGGAGAGAGATGCAAGAAATCCATTTTATAGCTCTTGCAAGATAGAGTAGTCCAGAAAGAGGTGTTATGTGTCCTCGTTGTTGTTTTTGCATAGGTGGCACCAAAATGGCCCTAAGAAAGATCGTTTCATTAGATTTGCTCCCATCGGGACCTTGTTGTTCAGAATAGACCATAGAAGCAGCTTCGTTCTTAGGGCTACTTTTAATTTCCATAAAAGGTTCCACCACAGCTCAGGGGCTGGCAGCTTGAGGGGATCCAATAGAGCTAGACATCCGATCTTGGGGGCATAATATCCATGTTTGGAAAAGGCCCAAATGAGCTCATCATCTCCTTCATAGATCCTAATGTGGGCGTCCGTTAGTGAAGATATGTAGTCTCTCCATTCTTGTTTCCATGACGACGAAATATTTAGAGCTAATCCAGATCCCTAGACATGCTGTGTCAGGGAGGATTGATCGTTATCCGCAATATGACATATATGAGTTATACCCTGTTATGCTAGATGCAATCTTAGCTCTTCTGGGAGTCTGTGTGCATTGTTGAAACCTACTCAGGGGTCTTCTCCTATGCGCACCAGGGAACCAGATCAAATTCTCCATGTCAATTCGTTTCTTATAAGATCCATAGCTTTTATTATTGCTTTCCACATGATTGATATGTTCCCGCTAGCTCGATGGCCTTGCCTGATCCAATCAAGTGGGTTTGAAGGGGCGATGTATTTTGAAGTGACAATCTTCGTCCAAAGGCTGCAGTTATTGAGTAGCTGCCAAACCAACTTTGCTGCAAGTGATTTGGAGAAGGTGTCCAATCTCTTGATTCCCCAACCACCCCATCCCTTAGGTAGTGCCAGAGATTCCCATCTTGTCAAAGCGAAAATTCTTCCTATTTGTTTCCCCTTTCGTAAAAAACGACATCAGATATTTTGCAACCTATCTAGAATGCCCCTGGGAATCCAGGCTAAGGTCATCCAATATATAGGCATTGCTTCTAGATCAACTTTGATCAGTACCAGCTTGCCTGCTCTAGATAGGTATTTATGGTACCAAATGTTCAACCGTTTTTCTACCTTGGTGATGAGCCAGATCCAATCTGCAATTTTGTAGCCAAACGACTTCAGTCGGTACCCAGATATCTTAGACCTTCCTCTATAGGATGGGTAATAAAGGGGAATCTCCTTAGGGCAAAATGTAATTCATTTTGGGAGCACTAGGATGCTGTTAGAGTGGATTTGGATTCATTCAGCACTATCCCTATGGCCTTTTGAAAGGTACCCATGGCTTGGTGGAGAGCGGTGAGATCGCCGTGGCCATCGTTGAGAAATATGAGAACATCATCCACAAAGATAAAATGAGTCAATATAGCTGAGTTAGAGATTTTGATGCCCCTGATTCTCCCTTGTCTGTGTTCTTCTCCTGTAATTCTACTGAGTCCCTCCATGATAAGAAGGAACAATAGTGGGGATAGGGGGCATCCCTGCTTGAGTCCCCTCTCAGCATGGAAAAAGGGGGATGCCGATCCATTAATGAGAACACTGTAAGGAACATCGGTTACACAACACATGATCCACTTAATGAAAGTAAAAGGAAATCCCAATTGAGTTAATAGGATTCAAAAGTATAGCCAGTTGACCTTATCAAAGGCTTTAGATAGGTCTACCTTCAATATCATTCCTTTTAATTTCCTAAGCTAAACAGAATGAAGGAGTTCTTGAGTAGTGCCAATCGCCTCATGTATCTGCCTATTGTGTAGAAAGGCAAATTGTTCATGGGATATATGGAGGGACAGGATTGGCTTTATTCGATTGGCTATAATTTTATATATACAGTTGCATAAGGATATAGGCCTGAAGTCATCAAAGGAGGAGGGTTTGTTAGCTTTGGGTATGAGAGCTATAAAGGTGGACTTAAGACCTCCCAGTATCCTTCCACTCCTTCTACTTTTCTTTACGACTCGCAGGAGGTCTATACCTAAAACCTCAAAGAAGGCGATGTAGAATTCCACTGTCCAACCATCTGGTCCCAGACTTTTGTCTTTCTTTAGCCACTTCAGTGTATCTTCGAGCTCTTCTAGTGAAACTTCTCATGAGAGTTCCTGTTCCGCCTCCTGATCTACATACCCTGGAAAGAGTTGAGCAATACACATTACTTATGCTAGGGTAGCATTGGGTGGAGCTTTATAGATATTTTGGAAGTGAGTGCATGCCAGTGCAACCAGCTCTCTGAAGGATTGAGCTGATCGTCCCTGTGTATCTTTAAGCTCCCATATAGTATTAATGACCTTCCTCCCATTGGCATGTTTATGATATAATTTAGTATTGTCATCCCCCTCCTTCAGCCAGATGACCCGGCTTCGGAGACGCCAACTATCTTCTTTGTCTCTTAAAATTTGAGTTCTCTTCAGTATAAATGTGGAATATTTGTCCCTTTGCTCCTAAGATATTATGATACCTCCTGAGTCCTCCTTAAAAGAAAAGATATCTTCCTCTGCTGTTCTGAGTATCATCTCTTTCGCTTCCTTTTTCTTCATTGCCCACATCTTGGATAGAGACTTCAGCTCCTCCAAATTATGCAAGAAGTCAAGCACGAGGTTTCCTGATGCGCTTGGGGGGTTTGCCTTCTAAAAACCAGTCACCAATTTAAAGTATTCCTCATCCCGTAGCCATGTGGAATTAAATTTGAATGGGGCTTTTGGTTTGTCTATTACATCCTGCAACTCTAGGTAGATGAGTCGATGATCCAATAGGCTGCCTATGCTCACCCATTGTCTGGTACGTGATCCCTTATTGACCAGGTATTCTTTTGTAAGGAATCTATTGAGCCGTCTGGCCAAGCTTGCTTCCCCTGTTCTATTGTTCCTCCAGGTGGGTTACAATTTGGCTAAGGGGATGTCAATAAAGTTATGAGTCTCCAGGAGGTTTTCAAAGAAGACAGATAAAACATCTACTTGTGCTTGATTGCCCCAAGATTCTGCATACCCCAAGGAGAAATTTAGGTCCCCCCCAAGATGATGGTATCTTGTTACAGGAGGGCTGAATTAAACAAAGTTCTCCAAAACACGACCCTGTCCTAACAGGGACCATATACGTTAAAGATCCCAGATTCCATTTCAAGAGTAGGGGAGTAGATGTCTACACCCAAGAACCCCCAACCTCCCCAAGCCCTCAGAGTCTTGATGGTATAGTTGCAAATGCCCAAGGTTAAAACCCCATATCTGTCCATGGCATCAAGTGAGTGGAAAGTCCAGCCTGGTAACCAAGATTCAAGCAAGTGGGTGATGGAGCTTGAAGGGCTAAGGGTTTCTTGTAGGAATATAATGTCTACAAGCTCTGTGGCAAATAGATGCTTTAGGGCTAGTTTTTTATTCGGGCTAGCCATCCCACAACAGTTAAAGGGGAGCAACTTCATGGAGGGGGAGGGGGGGAGAGGGGTTTGCTCTACTCTAAGGGCCCAGTTAACGGTTTTCTGTTTGCCAGATGCAATCTCCCCTTTGGCTTGATGCTTGGCTTTGGATAGATTGGAGGGGTGCCCCTGGGGTTTGGGAGGAGGGGGAAAGGAGTTTACCTCGAAACCTATAATGTCGAGGCCTTGAGATCTCATTTGGGAGTGAAGGGGGTAATGAGATTCCGGGTGAGAGGGGATAGGTAATGAGGGAGAGGGTGCATCGGAGATGGAGGGCTGAGGGAAGGAGTAAGCAGGTGGGGGAGGCGCAATAGGGCAGTGCTGAACGATAGGGGGTTGTAGAGGAGCCAGGGAGGATGAATGAGGGGAAAATTAAAGGGGGCGACCAAAGAGTCCGTAGTCTAGTCATGTAGAGGTGAGGAAGGCAATACAGGAGAAACAAAAGATGAATAAGCATATGAGAGAGGAGAATTTGACATACCCGTGGAGTGAGTTTCCCCTATAGCTGCCCATGCTCTTGTCAGAGGTGGGCAAGGAGGCTGAAGAGGAGCTTTCCCACGCTTCTTCCTTGATTCTTTCTTGTGTGCCTTGTCTGCTTCAACCGGGACATGTTGTGACAGATCTTCCACTTCCATAGCTGGATGAGGTTGGTCCCAAGGGGTATGGGCTTCCTGGTCTTTGTCCTCTAATTGATGGCCCTTCTTGTTGATTAGGGGGTAGTCCTTGTAAACGTGATCGACTTTGTGGCACCTGCGGCATCTGTAGGGTATGCCTTCGTAGTCCAGTGGTTGATTCCGGGTAAATGATCTCCACTAAACGGTAATAAATTCCTATAGCCCTCCCCTGGTGTCCATATGTACCAGAATTCTGGTAAAAGCCATCTTGCGAGTAGATAAATAAGATTTATCGAATTCCATATATGTGCCAATTGAGTTCCCAATGCGTCAGAAGATGTCTTCGGACCAGAAGTGTAACGGGAGCCCTGGTAATCTGACCCAGATTTGGCCAACACCTAACTGCTCTGTATCCGGGTCGAAAAGCGGAAACCAACGCTTCAGGAGGACTGGGGCATGCTCAAAATGCCAGTAGGACAATAGGACCCAGTTCGTGTGATCTGGCCTGGAGAAATGAAGGGCAAACCACCCTTTCACAAACATCTGTACTGAGGGTAGGTCGGCTAAATGATGCCCCCAGACCTCTGAGACCCATGTTTTTAGGTGAGCCACAATATAGTTTCGTCCCCGGATTCTTTCGACTAGCACCCTATTTTCGAAGTGCATAGTATCACCGTGCCGGATATCCTCCTCGAGCCTGAGAAAGGTGTCAACAACTTTGGTTTGGAAGCACTTAGTCTTCTTGCAGGCCCTTACTTCAGCAGTTGAGTCTCCTCGACGGTCAGAGATGTGCTCCGATACAGGGGGGTTCTCCGGGGGAGGGCATCTGCTAAGGGATGAGTCGACTGGGAGGGCATCCGCTAAGGGGGGAATGTTGGTGAAACTGCTTGAGGGGGGAGAGGATGAGCACGACGTAATCAGGGGAACCATGGAGGAAGATGGAATGAAAGGAGCAGAGGGGAAAATGGACAGAGGGGGGAGGGAGATGTGACCAGGGGTAGGGGACAGAGGTTTAGGGTTAAGGCACCCCGATGCAAACCCTATGGATGACGAAGACAACAGGGGAGTGGAGAGGGACGACCAAGTTGGAGGGTCGTCCGGCAAAATCACCTAGTGGTCAGATGGACTTGAGAGAGAGGGGAGGCTGGAGATAGACTCATGCAGCTCGTTGCTAAACGAAAGCGACTCTAGCTTAGTTGAACACGGGGTCGTCCAGATAGAACCCTCTGCCAATGGTTCTTCCAAGTAATCCTCCAGATCGAGGTCCATCATTATCAGGTAACAAGAAACGTCAGTTGCCTGAGGTAATCACCAAGGGATAGAGCAGCGAGTAGACAAAACAACGATGAAAAACTAGGGGTCAAAACTTCAAACCGTGGAGTAGGTAAAGGCGATCTCAGTAAAAACGGTGTAAAAAAACCAAGTTATAGAGGTAAGGGTATATTTTAATGTCTACCCTGTACCGAGGGGGACGTGTACATGCACGGTACAGCCAGCTGCGCCATCGTGCTTCAAACATGCAGCGACTACCTGAACTCCCCTACCTATTGCGCCATCGATCCCATTATTCCTAACCTCATGGTCTCATTTCATTTCCATTAAGTTTCCTCATATTTAGTATAATAAATAATTATGGAATAAATCAATTAATTGATAATTTCAATTTTTTTGGGGTTAAACTTGTTAAAAGTTATGGTTAAATGAAAACTTTAATTACGAAATTTTATTTTAAAGGTTTTAATTCATTTTAAGATGATCAAATATTTTTTTTTTTTTTTCCATTTACTAAATTTTGATATGGACTTTATTTTTAAGAGTAATTATAGTTTCTTTATTCATGAAACTTGACTAGAAAATTTATTTTTGGTCTATAAAATAATTTACGAATAATTTAAATAAAATAAAAAATAAAAAAATAAAATGAAACTTAATTCCGAAAACTTACTATATAATTTATTTTTGAATCTAATTTAAACTAATATAAATGTATAAAAAATTAAAAAATAAATGCACTGTTCCTTTTATAATTTGTAACCTTTACAATTATTAACAACTAACAATTTCATTGATACTATTCTTTGTGCATGAAAATATTCATAACCAAAATACCACGTTAAAATACAAATATTCATAAACAAAATATGATGTAGTGAGTGGAACTTGGTCCTCTAGGAAAAAAACTAGTCATAAAAATTAAATTTATTAACTTTTTAACTTATTCCATAAATTCATATTTATTTTCACTTTCTATATTAAAAAAAAAACAAAAACCTAAGTAGAATAAACATCTCATTCACATCTATTTGCATATTTTTCCAATATGATATAAACATACTATCAAGTTAATGTGTTGGAAAAATTTCCAATATAATAATTATAAATAAAATACGAGAGTGTTAAGTTAATGGGTTAAAAAGATTGAATTTGTCCACTTTTTATTTCGTTTCATAAACTCTAAATTCTAAATTTTTGATTTTGAGCATGTTTTTTCAACTAATTTGTTCTAAAAGTTAATTAAAAGTTTTATAATGATGAATTTTTGGGTTGAGATTTGATAATGAAAATGCCTTGAAAATTTGTGAAGGCATTATATTATTTAAATAATATAAAGTTTTGGTAAACAATTGTGTAACTTTTTGTGATTTTAATATTTTTT
>APFE030394672.1:148829-200929 GCA_000404065.3 Pinus taeda
TTAGTCTATATAAAATAAGAATTATATAGACTAAAATTTTTCTATTACTAATTTGTTTGGAAGAAAATCAAATCAATAAAGTTTAGAATCTTGAGGTTGCTAAAATCTTGTCTAACTAGAGCCTCTTATAAATAGAAACTTATAAAAATAAGGTTGATGAAGTACAACAAAAAAGATTACTAGTGTTACAAGCAAAAAAAGAGGAAGTCATAACAATTATTGGGTAGAATCTCAGTGCACATATACTGGCTTGTTACTACTCTCATTTGAGGAGAAGGAGATGTTTGCTCATCTCCTAGCTAGAATGGTCAACTTGCAATCTATACTATAAATATGGTCAACTTGCAACCTATACTATAAATATGGTCAACTTCAATCTATACTATCAATTTCTTCCTCCAACTCTACTAGATTTCTCTGGTAATTCCTCCTGTACCTTCCTATGCAACCTCCAATATTCAAATGACTTCGTGCCATGACATATGTATTGATGAGAGCACATACAATGCTCCAAGTATAATGAGAGTTGCAACCCCTTTTCGTGTGTGCTGACATAAGGCTAGAGATAACTACAAAATATTATATTATTAATCTTATTTATTTTTCCATAAAAATATACATACCTAAAATATTAAATTCAAACCTTTATTAAAAATAGGTGTAGTTTAACTTCTAGAAAGAAATGACCTTTTTTTCATGACATTTTTCCTAGTTAATTCTAATCAAAATTGGGCAAAGATTTTTAAAAACTTGAGTTTAAGTTGTTTAATCTAATTGCCCCGTCCGTTTTTTAAATACTAAATATATTTAAAAATGTATTTTAAACAACAAAAAATTACATTCTTACTTGATAACAAAAAACACATTGTATTAACTTATTCTAGTGAAAAAAACTACTTTTTCTAATATATTAAACTATACCTTAAAATATTTATATAAATAATATTTTCTATTATTTATTAATTTTAAATAAAAAACTAAATTATGATATCTATTTGAATATTATAATAATAATTTTCTATTATTATTATTTTTAAATAAAAATAACTAAATTATCATATCTATTTGAATATTTGATTTTCCATACAAGTATTCATAAACAGAATACCAAATTAAAATGTTTGAAACATACTCATAGGTCATTAATATTTCTTATTATTTTCCAATATTATAAATATACGGATGTTATTGATATTTATTATTATTTGCCAGGTTAATAAAAATGTTATGATTTTTTTTTTTTTTAATAAACAAAGATGTAACAATGCAACGACACCTCAAAAATTTTGCACATCGTTTAGTTAGTGTTCTCCAACGAAGATGTGGCACATTTAGTGAGGTGATTCACGAAGAATCCCCTCATCCTCTAAATATAGTTAGGGTTTATCAACTCCAAATTGCGGGTGGTTGAGTAGCCAGCGGAGCGGCGCGGCGGGGCGGGGCGGCGTTCACATGACACGATAAAAATAAACCAAAAAAGACATTTAAAAGAAAGAGCCGAGGCCGACGCCTCTTCTTCTCGTTTCTATTTCATTTGAAGAAGCCGACGACGGAATCGCCAACGAAGTTGACGGCCACGATTCGCAGAACGCAAAAGGCCTTGAAACCCCACAAACCCTCGTGAAATTCTCGTGTGCTGATGGCGACCGAGGTCACGCGATCGAATATCGGTGAGTCCATGATGCCTGTGAATTTTCTTCTATCTCGACAAAATATCTGTATTCTGTTGTCTGTTTACATGTATGTATGCTTATGGCTGCTTGAATCTTCGGATTAGAAGGATTTAAAATCTAATCGCTCTTTGAAGTTGCTTAGATGGCGTCGTAGAAGTAGAGATAAAATTGTCTGGCCTCTGTCCTGCCACCCGCGAAGATGGCGGCGCGGCGCTATCTTGGCAGAGTATAGCACAAATGTTAGACAGATGTGGTGTTCTTTTAGGGGCCTTTGGCCATCCGATGTTGGCTTTAGTCGCAGGCTGCTGTATTGTTGTACAACGATGCACAGCGAAGTACATGCGGCTGCCGCGCAGCTTCGAGGCCGCCTGCGTCGCGGGTTCGAAATCGGGGACTTAACAGGGGGGAGGGGGTTCCGGTGTTTACATGTGGCTAATGCCGGGTCAGGGCTTTGTGTGAAATCTTGGGAGGAATAATGGTGGAGTCATCGTTACAACGCCGTCGTTAACCCCGCCGATGGTCTTTTCACGTTTGTTCTCCGTTTGCCGGCGACGCAGGCGTTTCTCGATCCTTTTACGAGCTTGCTTGGGGTCTGCCGCCGTGATTTTGCATTCTACGTGAAGATTTGAGCTCGAGTTCCGTCAATTTTGTCGCCGATTACCTCGAGGTGATTCGAGCCGTGGTGTTCAAGTTTCTGGAGAGAATGTTGGGGTGCGAACGATGCACCATGTTGGGGTGCCGACGATGCAAAGATGTTTAAAAGCTTAAATGGCCAGGTGATTGAAGGGTTCGTCGGCCTTTTAGAGTGGTGAGGCGAAACCCGCTTTACTGGTTTTGCATGAAATGTTAAATTCTCATGTCAGACATTCTGGAGTCTAGTAAGAAAAAAAAAGATGCATTGTATTATACAGCATTGGGTTCAGAATGTATAAAAGCTAGCTTTGGTTTTTGTATTGTGTTAATGTCTTAAGGGTTCATGCAGGCACGTGACTCTATTTACGAGGACATTTGATGCTTATAGAGGCATGTGTTATTTTATTTTTTTAGAAAAAAAGGTTTATATCTAAGAAAAATTGTACAATTCAAAGTCCCCACCCCACCGTCTCCCAACTGATATCGTTCCCAGGGAGATGGGCATGACTGTACTCTGGTTCTTGTAGGGCATGTGCTATTACCGGGCAAAATAGTCCCTGCATTTTCAAATATTTTTTAAGGGAAATAGTTTCAGTACAGGTTTCACCTTACTGTAGAAGTAAATTTCACGACCTTTACTACGTGAATACACAATCTATTCAGTAAACAATGTTAGTAGACAATCTTAAGAGATAGATTGACCAACTCAGAGAAACATCTTGCCTCTTGCACAATCTGCGTCATTATTATTCCGTTGGCAAAAAAATCTGGGCATATACATGCATGTGAGACTCTTGCTATTTGAAATTGAAGTCTCTGCTTCACACCCTTCTGTTATGGTGTCATATAAGTAGTAGTAGAGGAAAATTTTTACTGGACCCTCTAGCAAGAACATGTAGACACCATTTATTTGGTAAACAATGTTAGTAGACAATCATGAGAGCTACATTGACCAACAAAGAGAAACATCGCACCTTTAGTTTTGGACCTAGCAAAGATATTAAGTTTTAACCAATCCATGCCAATATTATTCCGTTGGCATAACAATCTGAGCCTACGTTAGCATGTGCATGTATGTGCCACTCATGCTTGGATATTGGATTGTAAGGATTTGAAATTCAATCAATCTTTTCTATTTTTAATTACTTGCTTTGTATCCTTACTTTTATGAAGATTCCAGTGGTTTGAGAAACAATGTTATTAGACAATCATAAGAGCTAACTTTGCCAACTAACATGAAGACACCAGTGTTTGGGAAACAATGTTAGTATACAATCATAAGAGCTTTAATTAGCCAACTACGTGAAAGATCAAGTTTTGGGATTAGCAAGGGCATAAACTAATACGAGTCATTATTATTCTGTTGGCATAACAATAGCTTTTGAGCCTATTTACATTTATGTGTGACTCTTTGGATTTAAAGGTTTTGAAATGCAATTGTTCCTCCATTATGTTTAAGCACCTTCCTATGGCTTTCTTTTTATGATGTAGTGGAAATAGAAGTACAAGAAAAATTTAATTGGAAGCTTGGGCAATAACATGAAGATACCATCTCTTTTGTAAACAATGTTAAGGGATGAACGTGAGAGCTGAATTGGCCAAATAAGGGAAAATTCATCTCTCTTTCACCTTAAGGTTTTGGGCCTAGTAAAGGCATAAACCAACTTGTTTCACTAGTTTTTCGTTGGCCAAACAATTTGGGCTTATGTATATGTTTGTGTGACTCATGCTTGAAGATTGGATAGAAAAGATTGGAAATTTAATTCTTTTTGCTATGCTTAATACCCTTCTTTGTATCCTTACTTTTATAGTGTTATAGAGGTAGAGGGAGAGAACATGAAGACACCATCTATTTGGTAAATGATGTTACTAGACAATTATAAGAGCTACATTAGCCAACTAAGGTAAGAGAAAGATCTAGCCCCTTGAGGCTTGTAAACTTTTGAGCCTACTAATTGTGCAAACCAATTTGTGCTTGAAAAATAGAGATTATTGTATTACATGGCTTTTGGCTTGAAAGAGTTGTATTATGTTTGAAGCAGAGTAATAATAGAGATGGGATGTTGTTCAAATTGATGTGATGGAGTGAAACCTATGTCATTGGATCCTATTGCCCCGCTCCTATATATGTTTTGATACATATGGGAGAATAGGATTCAAGTTTATGGTACTATAAACATGGTTGTTGCTTCATGTAGTTCATGATATGACTAATGCAATATCAAGAAAAGTTAATGAATTGAAACCTAATGTACACCATAACTCCAACATAAATAATACAAACTATGGAAATAAAATAATGCACACTAGATTGCTTAGGAACTATGGACCTCCCAAACAACTCACACTCTTTTTCATTTGAAATATACTTACTTTTTATTGAATTGAGAAAATGGTTTGATTGTGCAAGGCATATTACAAAAAAGAAGAAACGTGAAAGTGTTGACACTGAGAGAGGAAATCTTGGGTAGACTGAAAACCCCTTAATAAACCTTGAGAAGCAATTTGTTGTAGCAAATCCCCTTTAGCAATTGAATTGGAAATATTTAAAAACTATTAGTAACAATTTTTTCTTCCCCTTTACAAGCTCTGGGATAACATGCAAGTGAGCAATATGATCTTGAAAGGTCCACCAAAATAGGTGGTCATTGTCATTAAGACAAATTCATCATGCATTAGAAGCAATGTTTTAAAACTTGAACTCAAAATCCATGGAGGGTCAACTTGTAGTCTGACTCAAGCCTTGATTGACTTGGATTGATCTGATTTCAATGGCTTGGTTTACTAAAAAATACATAAAAGATATAAATTTTAATTAAAATATTATATTTAAAGATTCCAAACCATGATTCCAAAAAGTTATTGAAAGTTAGAAAGAAAGCATTATGAATAAAAGAGTGAGAACATTTAAATGGCAAACATAAATGATAAGTAATATTCCACCTTTGCCTCTATCTTGATCTTTTAGGGACACCAATCAACACCACAATTTCAATGGCATTGCCTAGTGCAAGCCTTACAACATGGTAGAAAATGCTTAACATGTCTAATAAATGATTTTAGTTTGAGTGAAGGGGCCATGATAGAGTAGTTCAACAATCAATACCGCCAACATCGAGGTACATAAAGGGCTTGGTGCTCTTGATTAAATGCCAATCCTATGCCCTCATACAATGATAAAATCCGATGAAAATGTTGCAATCCTACCAATCTTGAAATCTTGAAAATTGTTAAGTTTGTTCAATTTTGAATGGTATATGAAATTATACTCTCCATATGAAGTTTGATGAGCTTGGAGTCACTCAAACGTCTTGGAACAATTAATGGTAATGCTAAAAAATTAACTAAAAGGGTAAAAAGGAAAGATAAAGGAAATTTCAACTTTTACTTCTTATCATTACCATTGATTGCCAACATTTTTGGTCAGATCATGTGAAGCAAGATGAGAGTTATCCAAGGCAAGGCATTGGTAGGGTTTAGGAGTTAGGTTTTTTGGTTTTTTTTTTAATTAAAAAATTGAATTTTTTTGGTAAGTCTGCCATTTTGGGGTCTTGTAGCTGCTTGGTTGAGTAGGGCCAATTTGGTATAAAAATGGCCAAGTCAGGCTTTGACTCAGTTGGTTTTCATAACCAAATTGGCCTTTTAAACCTAGTAGGATGCTAAGTTAGTACGACCACCAATCAACTCAAGTGAGTTGAAATCACTTTTTTTAAAACACTTACTAAAACATGTCCTTTATGTTAGAAAATCCGAAAGGCAGAAATATTTCCTTATATAGATAATTACTTGTGATTCCTTTATCTTTATGTTCTTCTTTTATTTTTCAGTTCATCAAGCAATTACCAAAACAATAACACAAGGACAACAGTTGTAGGTGGACAGTCAGGGCAAAACCCATATCTAGGGGAAAACCCTGTCAACAATTCTTTCTTCAATAGTTTCTTGAGATAATCCAAGACTCTAGACCCTGAAAGAGACTTCCTCCACACCAAGTCAACCCTCAATCCTTCTTGCAGATGATAACCCTTTCAAAGCAATAACTTTGACTAGACTTGGAAGACTTCGATCTCCCTTGATACACCTTAGAATTGAGTGAGAGTTGTCCCAAAATTTTGATCTTAAGGTCTTCTATCTCCTTCCAAAAACTCACACTTCTTTCCAGCTCCTTTTTAGCCCTTTACTAACTTCACACCTTTCTAGCTTCCAACTTCAGAGATCGAACTATGTGAGAGAGAATGAGATGCTCCAAATGAATTCGTACTGCCTTGTATTTATAGCCTTCCAGGGAGGTCGAATTACTCTCCTTGAGGCTGACTTGATCTTCTTGAGGCCGACTTGGTGTGGAGACTAAATTCATTTTTGACTCAAAAAAATTTCTTTTTACATGATTCGAAAGCCCAAGAAAGGTCTCTTTTAATGTACAATGACTCTAGTGACTTAGAATAAATCCTAGCAGTCATCAATGGGGACTTTGACGTAAAACATGATGACCCAAGCATGAAACCCATGCTTTAATAAGTCATGATAATAATAATAAAAATATTTTCTTCATTATTTTGATAAGTACACCTCAAATACATTTATGAAGACCAAACCTAGTTACATATTTCAACACTCCCTCTTATTAACTAGGGAGGTATTCATCAGTACAAGTCATTGTTTTAAAAAACGGTCGAGCCGACTTGGATTTGGCTGAGCTGACCAAGCCATACCCTTGGCCGGTCCGGCTCAGCAGAAAAATCGATCTAGTGGTCGATTTATTACTAAATCGACCGAGCTGGTCAATTTATTACTAAATCGACCGAGCTGGTCAATTACCAAACCGACTGGCTCAGTTGAGTCCGTGTTAAACTGCCCGAATCGGCTAATGACGCCCAAAGTCGCCCAACGACTTGTTTTGGAGGGAAAAAATCAGACCCCAAACATAATTATAATTTGGTTTTAGGTGCTCTTTAAGGCCATCTACCTCTCCCAAACCTATAAAAGCTACCCAACCCCCTCACATTTCCTCACAACTATCTCATTGCATGTGTGTGAAAATTTGTGAGGAGTTTGTGAAGAGTTGTGGAGTTTGTTTTTGGAGCAGCAGTGAGGAGTCTTGGGCAATCATTGGAGGAGCAGTGAGGAGCTTCTTGGGCAGCCATTGGAGCAACATTGAGGAGGCAATTTGTGACTAGAGGTATTTTTTTTTTTCACTTCTAAAATCTGTTTTGCTTGTTTTTTTTTGTTGTGCAAATCTGGAAATTGAAAAGAGTAATTTTTGTAAAAGAAATGAACATTGAAGCATTGTTTTTTGTTTTTGATTTCATTTGTAGATTTTTTTTCCTTTCATTTCCAAGTCCAAATATCAGAAAATGGCTCCTAGAATGAAAGATGCTGCTTGGGCATATGCTGAAATGATTAATAATCAAATGCATTGCAAATTTTGTCATAGAAAAATTAAGGGAGGTGGAGGGGGCATTCATAGGCGAAACAACACTTACTTGGTGTTAGAGGCCAAATTACTCCATGTGAAGCACCATCAAAACAAATTGGGGAGATTAAGAAGGAGTTGCTAGATAAATTTGAGACGTTTGAGGAAGAAAAAGCTAGGCAAAAAGAAATAGAGGCTAAAATTGGGAGGAAGAGGAGTATAAAACACATGATGGCTACCAATCCCAATTTTGATTATGAGGGCTCTTCATCTATCCCTTGCATTGATGCATCCAACCCCTTTCGCTATGTTCCTCCCTCTTTGGAGTTTATTCAAGAAAAGGGTAAGGGTAAAATGAAAAAGAAGGGTGGTATCAAAAGTTATTTCACACCCTCCTCTCCCTTTGATAGTGCACATGGTCCTCAAAATAATAGAGGTCAAATGCAACCCACTTTAGATGACCATTGGAAGAAAGAATTGAGAGACTACCTGTGATTACATAGCTAGATGGTGGTATGATGCTAATACCCCCTTCAATGCTTCTTGTTCACCATATTATGAACCTATGTTTGATGCCATATTTGCTGCTGGAAAGGGCTTCAAAGGCCCTACTAAGCATGAGTAAGGGGATCTCTTTTTCAAAAAGAATTTTCCTCCGTTGGTGGATATTTGAAAGATTTCAAAAGTTCATGGGCAAAAATAGGATGTACCAGCATGGCAGATGGATGGATTGATCAAAGGAACTGTACCATCATAAACTTTCTTATCTTTTGCTCACAGGGAACCATGTTTCTAAAATTAGTTGATGCATCTGATAGGGTGAGAGATGCACAATTGTTGTTTCAACTTTTGGATGAGATTGTTGAAGAGGTGGGGGTGACTAATGTTGTTCAAATCATCATAGATAATGCCTCTAACTATGTTCTTGTTGGTAAAATGTTATAGGAAAAACACAAAACCATCTTTTGGACCCCATGTGCTGCACATTGCATAGACCTCATGCTTGAGGATATTGGCAAAATAGATTGGGTCAAGAACACTATAGAGCATGCCAAAAGCATAACAAAATATATCTACAATCACTCATGGATTTTGAGCCTGATGAGGAAACACACAGGGGGCAAGGATATTATTAAACCTGCCATCACTAGATTTGCAACTCATTTTTTGACATTGCAATCTATGCTTTCTCAACATAGAAACTTGGGAAGGGTGTTTTCCAGTGATGAATGGAATGAATGTCTATGGTCTCGCAAATAGGATGGCAAAGATGTGAGAAAGAAAGTTAATGAAGAAATATTTTTGAAAAAGGCAGCAGAGATTGTGAAGGTTGCTGAGCCACTGGTTAAGGTGTTGCTGTTGGTGGATGGGGAAGGATTGGCTATGGGCTTCATTTATGAGGCTATGGATCAAGCAAAGGAGCAAATAAAGGTAGTATACAAGGATATAGTGGCTAAGTAAGGGCCCATTTGGGAAATCATTGATCAAAGATGGAACAATCAACTCTATCGCCCTATACATGCAACTGTGTTTTTTCTGAACCCAAGGTATCATTATAAATCTTTGGAGGCAGAAGCTTTGACTGGGGAGGTTAGAGATGGATTGATTGACTGCATTGATCGCATTGTCCCTAAGGAGAGTGATCAGTTGGAGATACACCGACATATCACTTGTTTCAACAGAGCCACAGGTACCTTTGGCAAGAACCTAGCAAGGATTGCAAGGGAAGCAGATGAGCCAGGTAAACAAAAGTTTCATTTTTTTGTTTATAATTTGAAAGTTGGATATAATTTGTTGAGATAACTCATTACACAACTATGTTTTTTGCAGCACAATGGTGGGAGGCTTTTGGTAGCCATTGTCCTCAATTGTAGAAGTTTGCAATCCGTATTTTGAGTCAAACTTCAATGCTACTGGGTGTGAGTGCAATTGGTCTGTCTTTGACAGGATTCACACGAAGAAGAGAAAGTGTTTGGAACGAAAACGGTTGAATGATCCAGTCTATGTCCAAGACAACCTCCGACTAAGACGCAACCAACTGCTGAACAAAAGACTTGATACAAATCCCATTGTGTTGGAAGATATTGATCTAGCATCAGATTGGGTAGTGGAGAGTCATCCTATAGAGTTTGATTATGATGAGGATATTGGTCTTGATTTGGATTTACAGATGGAGGCATTAGTTGAACATAATGTTCAGTTGAATGTAGATCCACTTGTACCAGGCCCAGCCCCAAGTCCTCGAGTTGTAGATACTTCCTCTACTCAGCCACGATGAAAGCGCATATCTCGTCTATCTCAGCGTGCAGCTGCTGCGCCTGCTAGTGCTACTACTTGTACAGTTGTAGTTGGAGATGGTGATGAGGAGGAGGAGGAGCCATGGGTTTCCTTGTTTGGCTTTGATTCAGAGTTTGAGCTAGATGATGTTGGCTTCTTTAGCAGTAGCTAGTAGTACTGATGACTAGTGATGTTTTACAATTTACTTTTGTTGTAGAGGCCATTTAGAGCCTCGTTGGTTATGTGTTTTTGTTTTGATCTCTATAGCATGTATGTATTGGACAGTGCACTGGGTGCCATTTTGATATAATGGATATATTCATGAGCCTACTTTGATCATAGGTTGTCTTCTCTCTATATTCTAATGCTTTGTGTTTGGAAACATGAATGAAAATCTTTAAAATTATGTTTTTTCATAAAAAAATAAATATTCAATGTATTTTTTACAACAATTGAGTCATTGAAATCAAATTGGCCGAGTTGATATCAAGTCGGAGTCAGAGTCGGGGTCGACCCTCGGTCGGTTCGAAACTCGAGTCAGAGTTTTAAAACATTTGTACAAGTATAAGGAAGATCTCAGAACACATGAACCATGGAGAATTTTAGGCAATGCAATTCCATGGACCAGATTCCTGACTAGGGCAATCTATCCAAGGTCCTCCAACAGTTTAGGCACCGCAATGCCATGGACTAGATTCCTGGCTAGGGCAATCTATCCAGGTGGGACTAAGATGGGCTAATGCTTGCATTCTCTCTAGATACCATCAAGCTTACTTACTAACCATCAACCCGGGGATCTAGGTGCGTATACGAGGTCAGAGCTCCATGACCAACGACACCCTCCCTACTTCGGGAACTAGATATCAACACAAAGCGCTGACCAAATGTCCTCCCAGGTAATGTCTTACACACAAAGCCTCAACTTCTCGATTATTCCAATCGGTAACAAATCCTCCCCGATCATATAGATCGGCAACAAATCTCTCCCAATCAAATAGATCGACAACTCCAAATATGCTATCAAACTTCCAAGAGATTTATCTGTACAAACACAACCCCAATTAGAAATAAACTTTCAAATGTACATAAATAGATACAAACCTTCGGGGTCTTCTAAACAACTTGATGTTGCTTCTCAACTTTTTACAGCTGGACTTATAGCTTTCCAAATGAATCTTGACAGAAGATTTCTCAACCATACAACTTCCTCTCCTACTTTTCATGCAACAACATATTCTACAAATAGATCCGACCCTTCTTATTTCAACAACCCTTCAAAATATATTCTCCAATTTCATCTCTCACTCATGGCCTTCACTAAAACTTACGACTGTTAGTCCTGGTCTAGTGCATGACACATGAAGTAGAGAACCATATCCATCACTGCCTCTTAATCATGGAGGATATAATTTTCATCTAGGCTCCTTCCCAACTTAGGGGGCTCAACTTCTTTTCTATGACATCGGACAATCTTTCGTGGCTTCCATCCTTCTCATCAGAGTTATCATGATCATCATCATTCACATCACGCTTATCACATCAACTTTACTTTGCGAACATCTTCACCATCTTGAAGATTATTTACCTGCACAACCTGGATAGCAAGTACAACCAAATTTATAGAAGCATGAAGTTAACCATATCAAAATCCCGGAAGCATTCAACTTTAGACATCAAAATACTCAAACTTAGTTATACACAAGAGACATATATACTTCAGCTTCTTGCTAGGGTTTCTGTCATAAACCTTTGACTACTTCATCAATATTTTGAGCATTTCATAACAACTTTCACTATATCTAGGGTTTCAATGTTTCTTCCAGAGGTATGATATACCCTAATACAACATATTGCAAATCCTAGAAACAATTCATGCAAATATAGATATACAATGTATCTAACAACTTCATAATTCATATGTTAGAGTTCTCACTAGGATTTAGTGCAAGATCCTAGATTTTATACATGAGCTTCTAATAAACAAAACTAATCACAACTCAATTCAAAGTAACAACATGACTAGCTTTCACTAGGGTTTGTTGCAAACCCTAGATTTTCTCAAACAATCAAACATTAATCATAACTAAAACTTAGATTACAACAATCTTACACAAATCTCAAATTATCACATAATCATCATATATTAGAGATTTGGACTTCTATTAAGGTTTAATTACAAAACCCTATAATTCACAAAGACTATCATCTTTACAGAATCGAACTTCGACTAGGGCTTAGTTCCAAACCCTAGGACTCATGATCATTAATAATTAGGTCAACTCATATATCTAGGATTCCATCATCATGCATAAGCATATCATAACATGTGTTAGTCAAACCCAACTACACAAATATCAATAAGAGTTAGACATATAACAAACTTGATTAGACTAGGGTTTGATCGGACAAACACACGCATACCAAGGATTTCATTTCTAGGACATTATAAGGGTCTTGCTTATACACCCTACTAAAACATATGATTTAGGGTTTCATTACAAAACATAGCAAACCCTAAATTGTCAATACTTCAAAGGTTAGGGATTTCAGACATTAACACTCAACCTTGACAAGTTGGGGTTTCCCTAACCATGTTAAAACCCCAAACATGACATCATCAAAGCATCAAGCATTTTCTTTTGACTTCAGCAATAACCCTAAGTAGGCTAGGGTTTCACACATTATCATCGACATACCCTTAAGTGAGGGTTTTCATAATGAACCTTTCTAAGGTTCCACAAGAATAATCAAAGATATGAGGAGGGTAGATTTATCTAATGATGAATCACCCAATCAAGAATCTTTAAGATTCAGGAAAGCTAGACACAAGGATGTTAGTAATAGTTTATAAAAAATGAATATGGAGAGAGCAAAACTTGTAATTCAAAACATACCTCTTGTTTCTTAACAAACCTTGTAATTCCAATGCTTTGTTTTGTGAGGCCTTCTTCCTTGAGTCTTCAACAAGTTTTCCTAAAGAAGGAAAATAAGAGTAGAAATGTGATTAGTATTTAATGCAAACAAAATTGGATAAATAAGACAAACTAAAAATGAAATTGGTAATGAGATAATTATCTTTGGAGGTTGGTGAGGGTTCCCTCCAAGCTTGAGGGATACCTATAATCTTAAGAGAATGTTTTTCCAAAATATGTTAAACCTACAAATACTAAAAAGATAAAATAACTAAAGCTTAGATCAAAGGACTTAGTAGTGTAAGTCCCTTATATCCAGTGCTTCGGACTTAGTATTCTTTGGAGATCCTTCTTCAACAACATTGGCTTGATCTCTGCTTCTTTTTCTTGTTCTTCGGATTGTCAGTACAATCACTTTTATAGTGACTCATCTTGTGGCATTGGTAGCATTCTATCTTGGACATATCGACTTTCCTTCTTGGAGTGTCCTTTCTTGTGAGAAGCAGAGTGTGCAATTGACACCTTTTCTTCTTCGTTGTTGGATACCAATGGAATTCTCATTTCTTCTTGGGTGCAAGCATTCCACAATTGTTCAAAGGTAGGAGCTTCTTTCCAACTATTGAGACTTGAAGCAAAAGAGCTCCAAGTAGGAGGTAATTCCAATAGTGCGGTGATTACTAGCTCCTTCTATAGTACAATTTCATCTATGGCTTGTAGTTCATTGCTAATTCTAGATATCCTCACAAAGAGGGAAGCCGTAGTATCATCCTTTGTCATCTTAGTAGTCCATAACTCATTCTTCAAACTTGCTACTTGACCAATATTTTTGATAGTGAATAATTTTGACAATACTTCATACATTTCTTGAGCATGGTCTATATTGGAAATGTATGGAACAAGATTGTCCTTTATGATTTCTACCATCAGTGTCATAGCCAATATCTCCAATTCTTTATACTTCACCTTGTCTGCATCACTGGATTCTTTGGAAGGCTTTTTCACCTCTCCTTTGACCACATCCAAGACCTTGTTCTTTTCAAGAATGAGGTCAATCCTCTTCTTCCAAGACCTGAAGTTTGATGCTCCTTCTAATTTGTTCTCACTCTTTATTGTGTTAGACATTGTCTTTAAAGATAGTGAGTTTCTTCTCTTTTAAGAGCTCCTTATATGATCCCTAGATCAATCCTTCAGTTCCTTTTAGTAGAGACTCAAGACTGCCTTTTTCCTCCTTCACGTTAGCTTTGAAACCATGTTAGAAAATCAGAAACGCTGAAAGATTTTCTGATATAGATAATTACTTGTGATTATTTTATCATTGTGTTCTTCTTTTATCTTTTAGTTCATCAAGCAATTACCAAAAAAATAGCACAAGGACAACAGATGTAGGCAGACAACCAAGGCAAAACCTCAATCTAGGGGAAAACCTAGTCAACAATTCTTCCTTCAATAGTTTCTTGATTTAATCCAAGACTGTAGACCTAGAAAGAGACTTCCTCCATACCAAGTCAACCCTCAATCCTTGTTGCAGATGACATTCCTTTCAAAGCAACTTCTACCTAGGAGCATCAACAACAACTTCAACCTAGTAGCAGTAGTAGCAACAACTTTGACCAGACTTGGAAGACTTCGATCTCCCTTGATACACCTCAGAAATGAGTGAGAGTTGTCCCAAAATTTCGATCTTGAGGTCTTCTATCTCCTTCCAGAAACTCACATTTCTTTCCAGTTCCTTTTCTAGCCCTTTACCAACTTTGCACTTTTCCAACTTCGATCTTCAGAGATCAAACTATGTGAGAGAGAATGAGATGCTCCAATTGAATTTAAACTGCCTTGTATTTATAGCCTTCCAGGGAGGTCAAATTACTCTCCTTGAGGCTGACTTGATCTTCTTGAGGTCGACTTGGTGTGGAGGAGACTAAATTAATTTTTGACTAAAAAATAATTCTTTTTACATGATTCGAAAGCCCAAGAAGGGTCTCTTTTAATGTAATGACTTTAGTGACTTAGAATAAATCCTAGAAGTCATCAATGGGGACTTTGACCTAAAACATGATGACCCAAGCATGAAACCCATGCTTTAATAAGTCATAATAATAATAATAATAATATTTTCTTCATTCTTTTGATAAGTACATCTCAAATACATTTGTGAAGACTGAACCTAGTTACGTATTTCAACACTTTAGGTGATTGCTTAGGTAGTTTGTGTAGAACACGCCTCCCATGGGTCACAGTCATCCACAATAAGAAGAAAAATCTTATGTGGTTCCACAAGTCGATGTTACAAATTTGTTAGAAAGGGGGATGCACCTTGCCATTCATTGTGCATCCATGCACCAACTGCAAGTTGAATGGGATGAATTTCCCTAAGTGTGCCTTCTTTCCCTTGTAATACTATCTCGAAATGTGTTTTCTATGTAAAGGAGGATAGGGCTACATGGCCGTAGATGTTGTCTACATCCTTTAAGCACTAATGGTCACTTGCCCTGTTAAAATTGGAGGTTGGATGGGTGTCTTTGCATAGGCCTTGTGTCCAAGCATGTAGAAGATACCTTAATAATTATGTCGAGAAGCACTCTCCAGCCCAATATGGTAGAGATGTTGTAATTAATGTCTTGTTTACAATTTTGACTTGGTCAAATTACATACAAATAAAATAAAATAAAAAAGTAATTATAACTAATAATTAAACCATCCTAGATCCATCTTAACTCCAGATCTACCAAGCGCAGAGAGGGATCAAATACCTTGAGATGCAAACCTATTTTAGAGTGAAAAGAAATTTGATCCCTCTCAACACTTGGTAGATTCAGAGTCAAGATGGATCTAGGCTAGTTACTTATTTCAACATTTTTTTTTCTTAGTTAAAACTTAGGAAAAGCATGATAATTAGTTATTATTGACTTTGTAACTTAGATGTCTAAAGTTTATAACTTTGGAAATTCATATTCCTTTTTTGACTGGATCAAAAGAAAGTGATAAGATCAAATTTTGGCCTTTGATATTTTCTTTGAGGATCTCAAGGAGGAAATAGGGTTATGAGAGAAATTATAAATTTCTAGAATGAGTGGGTGAAGGACACAATTTGGAGATCACATCGAGTGGGAGAGAAGAAGGTCGATTTGGGTGAGAAGAAGGTCGATTTGGGTGAGAAGAAGGAAGGTCAAGCAATTGAGAAGAAGGGATCGAGTTCGTAGAGAGAGAGGGGTTGTGCCTAAGTTGAGTTCACAGGAGAGAGAAGTTGAGTCTTTAGGGCTGAGTTCTTTGCTGGAGGAGAGGCCACATCCTAGTTTGAGCTTACTGAAGAGAAAGGGGCTGTACGTTGTAAAGGGAGAGGTTGTTTATTGGGTTGTACTGTGCAAAGGAGAGGGGCCATTTTCTAGGGTTGTTCTTGGCTATAAATTCTTTGGAACTGCTGTTGTAATATTTTCCTGATTTATTCTCTGAAGCCTAATAAAATCCCTCTTTGCTGGTTTTTCCCCACATAGGGGTTTTTTAGGGTAAAAGCTGTGTAAAAGTTTGTGCTTGGATTTGTTGTTTCTGTTGTGCATAATTTGTTAAAACTTAGTTGTGTTAGTTGTGTGTAGATTTCGTATTTGATTTTTCTGGATTTTTAGTAAAAATAATTTTTGAGTATAAAAATTATTGGCACGTTAATCATTTTTGTTGGCTCAAAGAAAACTAACATGGTATTAGAGCAAAGCCTTTGAAAGAAATTCAAGCGTTGCACAGGTTCAAGCTCGAAGGAGTTCGTGGTCTTTCTAGGGATTTTAGTAAACAATTATTCAAGGGTTTGATTTACCATGGAAACCAATGTCATGCATGAAGATAGGTTAGAAGGAGCCTCAAACTATCTTCAGCGGATCACAAATGTTCTCAAGGTGAACAAGTTGCAGAGTTTTGCTAATTCCACAGTGGTTTTGCTAATGTTAGATCCTGTTGCCCTAAATCTCCATGAGGTGAAACAAGTAAGGGCTTAAAGGATCATCTTAGGTGGGGCGAAAGATCTGCTTGAGAAAAAGATTGCCAAAGAGTTGTGGGATGCACTCACCAAATTGTACTAGAGTGACAACCAAAACTAGAAGATGGCTAAAGGATAAGCTTTATGGCACCGACATGTCGAAGGGAGAGAACATGGCTTCCTACCTTACCAAGCTCATGCAAGTGTGAGATGAGACGGTAGTTGTAGGGGAGATAGTGTGTAAATTTGAACTGGTGCATATAGTCTTGAATGGCTTTACAAAGTAGTAGGATGTATTTGTAAGATGCATCGTGGGACGAGAGCATCTTCCGACCTGGGAAAGGATATGGGATATTTCACACAGGAGGAGATTTGAGAAGGGTCTCATCGTGGAGACACAAAAGAAGGGAGAGGAGGAAGAGAAGGAAGGTGTGCAAGGGGTGTGCCATGGGCAAGTACACCAAGATTGTGTTTCCTAACAGTGACAACAGGTCTAAGGGGATATTGGACTTAATTCATTTAGATGTATGTGGGTCGATGTCAGTCTTGTCTACTAGAGGGTTTGACACTGACCAATTAGACTCTGGTAAACCAAGTCCCCAGACCCTAGAACTATACAAAATGTGGGCCAAACAAGAATGTCCATGAGTGACATCTTGGTTGATATGTCCTAAAAATGATTTTCAAAACACTATCTCTCAAGAAGTGCTACGTGTCGAATTTTGTAGCTATGGTCGGTCTTCATAATTTATATTTTTGGCCCTTGAAATATATAATGAAATTGTAAGACATGTTCTTGATGTCATTTTCATTAGTTAGCTCTAAAAAGAATTAATATAAGACATGTTCTTCATGTTAGTATGCAAAGAGAAAATTTCGAAATTTGAATTTTTGAATTTTTGGCTCCAAACTTGTCAAGTCGGCCCCAGTGAAGAGACACGCCCATTTGAACAAGCATAACATTATATATAGAGCATTCAGCCTCCTCCACAAGGCATCATTTGGCCTCTCACATAAGAAGACATATTTTTGGCATCCTTGCAAAGAAGGACAAGAAGAATGAATTCATCTCTGGCATATTTCTCTCTCTCTTCACTTCACATGTGAGACTTTCTGGGCATATTTTGGGTAGTAGGTCGAACTTCTGGTAAGCATGGCCGAGTTTATGGGCATATTCTAGGAGGTCGAAATTCGGCCTAGGCAGATTAGAGAGGGTTGAAGTTGAAGGCTAGAAGACTGATTTGAAAAGAGGGTTGTTTGACCAGGTTTGATGATAGATTTGTTGGTTAGTTTGACCTCATAGTTGATTAATAGTGCTAGGTGTATCTCTTGTTGAACTACATAATTTCTCGAAGGAAAAGGTTGTTGGGTTTGCCCCCTAGTGGGTTTTCCTAGGGTAAATATTGTGTTGTCTTTGTGCATTATGATCTCTACTATCTTTATGCATTTATGGTTGAGTTTCTGAAGTATAATTGTGTAATGATAAACTGTAAGTGCTAAAGGAATATCTACATCTTTAGAAGTAATTATCAACATTTCAAAAATTTGTGCTTGTATCTATTGCACTTGAAAAATTAACACTAAGGACCCATAGCCCTTGTTGATTTGGGTTGATGTGCATGTTGCAAATTGAAGCTGGGTCCTTTGAATAATACCCCAAGATAAGTATATGAGTTTGTGATCTCAACCTCCTCTCCTTTGAAAAAGAAATGGTGATTCACAAAGGATTTTCTTTGAGGCATTGAAGATCATGGCCTTGACTTTATCTAGGTTGGTGTTCAACTATCAAAGTTCACAGAAAACACCCAGGGCGTCCAACTGTTTCTTCAATCCATTTGGGAATGAGGCTAGAAGAACCACATAATCCGCAAATATCAATATGGAAATCAAGACATGGTGTAGAAGGCAACCATCACCATCTTGTATTTGTTCCTACAAGGACTCTAACTCGTCAGTGTAGATCACAAATAATGTGGGTGGGAAGGGGCATCCTTGTTTTAGATTAATAGTATTCCAGATAAAATCTGATAGCTCATGTGCTATGCATAGATGACCAAGAATTGACTTTTATGAATTCGTGATGGCTATTAAAAGGGTCTTTGAGGTGCTAATGTCTTCGAGTCTCTAGAATAAAGCCTTCCTTGGGAAAGAGTCAAAATCTTTTTGAAAGTCTACAAAATAATAGTAAACTTTTGAAGGGCAATGTTGAGCTTCCTCAATGATGGCCCTAAGTATAAGGATGCGATCAATAGTTTGGTGATTAGTTTAGAATCAACTTGTCCTTTAGCTCTAAGTTGTATCTACTCAAGCTCTCTAGAGAGCTACAAGTGGTGTGATGTAGCATATAGCTTCAAGAATGTGTGGCCCACCATGATCATCGTATAATTGTTGAGATTTGAGTTGGGGCTCAATTTGTGTATTGGGTGAATGTTGTGTCGTGACCATGTTGATGGGAAACCTATATAGACCACATGGTTGAAGAGATCAACTAAGTAAGGAACCAAAGCACGAAGATTGTGCTTTAAGAACTCTACTTGGAAGCTATACTTGCTTGTTGTCTCGCTACTGTTCATCATCCAAATGGCTTCTTTGATGACAATGTCTAAGAATAAGAAGTGTGAAGAGGGCGGGGAGGTAACTTGAATTTGGGGCTGTCTCGGGATGTCGTAGAGAGTGGATACGTTGGAGAACATGGATTTGGGGTTAAGGTCGAATGGGAGGGGAAAATTTCGGGGGAAGACAATGCAACATAAGTGTTTAGGAGAGTGAGCAAGGAAAATACATTAGTCTCGTCTCCTCTTTGAAACAAAGGCATTTCTTTCGACAAAGGAGGATGATAGGAAGCTTTGAGGTTGGCGTAAGAGGGGTGAGTATGGGTGAGTGTGTGTTAAAGCTGACAAGTGGAGAGATTTACCTTTCTCATCACACCATCGATTCATAGGACATGTGTTGTTTTTTTGGGAGGTGGAAGAGAGTCAGGTTGAGTGAGGGTAGGATTTGAAGGCTACATCCCAAATGTTGGATGAGAGGCAATTGTACTTGGTCTACATAAAATCAAGTAGGGAGAACTAGGTCACAACGGGGAACATCTGGAAAATGTGGATAGAGAAGATTATATGCTCTACTCATTGAAACAAAAAGTAGTATGGGGTGTGTCTTTGGGGAGAGGTGTAGCGAGAACAAGGTGTCAACTCATCGAGAGAAGGAAAGAAGGGAATGGTTAATGAGGGGGGTGGGCGAAATAGAGAAGTGATGAGTAAAGTGTGGAAGTTCTGGATAGAGAGGATATAATCAACGACACTCACTCTTGCGCCATGAGGTTGGCACGTGAAAAAGGAAGACTCTGGAAAATATGGGAACTTGCTAAGTATCAACAACTCTCGAGTTTTCCCTACGTGTAAAAGAGGTCGGCCATAGGTTGCGAGTGGTCCCGACTCCCAATGAATCATCAAACATCTAGTGAAGCCCCAATGACTATGCATCTATGTCTTGGATGCAAAAGGTGTTCTGAAGGCTCTAATCAATCATGGAGAAGAATCTGGAGGGTCTTGGTGTGAGAATTGAAGTCACCTAGAAGGATAGCCTCCCCAATGGGCTTGTTATTTAGAAGCTTGAAATGGGGTTTCCACTCGGGAGGAAGGGAGTCCTAGATCACTGCTTTGAGGTTCTTTATGACTGCAATTTCCTTACTTGACAAGTTGCTGTAACTAACTCCCTAGGATATTTGAGCTCTACAACTTGTCTTCTAGTGAGATCTTCATCCAAGAAAATATCACTAGGAAGGGAAAACAACTTTTGCTTAACTCTAAGTGCCCAAAGTTGATCAGTCGTAGTGTTAAACTAGAGAAAAAGCGTGGAGTCAGACCGAAGTCAAACCCTATCAAAGGTGACATCAAGGAGATACAAATTATCTCTGAGGAACAAAGGTCCCAACCACCACGGGGTTTGACAATGGAAGATGTAAAGGTTTCCATCTCACTATTAGGTTTAGTTCCTGTGCTTGTTGCGTATGTTCCTCCATGAGTTTAGCTTGTACCACCTCTTTAATAACTGCTAGATAGGGGGCCTTTACCCTTTCCTTTAACTACCTGTGCCCATGAGTTTATACGAGTTTCCATTTCCCATATAAAGGTGGCCTCCTGAGATCTAATCTCCTCCTACTTGTTTTTAAGATTTTCGATGTAAGGTGTTGCTAAGGGGGTGGTGGCAGGCATCTTGCTCCTTGTTGTCATTCAATTGTTGCTTTGGTGATGTGTTCTCAAATTCAATTTTTGCTACTTTATTTGCGAGTTCAACCATTACCCATAATGGTAGTTTTGATGATTCTAGGAGTTCTAGTCTCATTGTTAGTTCTTGAATTCCTTGCGATTACCTTTTTATTGATGTCTTCCCTAATATTAGTCATCCTTTTCCTTGTATTGACTGTAGATAAGGAGGAATCTATACGCTCTAACAAAGGAGGGTTGAATAATCTGTAATGAGGTCATGTAGAGAAGTTGGAGTGGTGCGCTGTTTAGAGTCATCTATCTCATGTGCTTGATGTTGCTCTACTTCACCATAGCCCTTAGGTCTTTGCCCACTATTCATTGTGCTGCCAATAAGGGCATGGGTGGCTTAGCTTAGCTCTCACTTGATGAGACCCCGCGCCTTAAAAACAGAACCCTATAGTCAAGGAATTGATCATGTGCGAGTTAGGTGAAGTGTCGAGGGTACAAGATTGATTAAGGGCCAAGGTTTATGAGTTGGTCGTGTTGGGAAAAGTCAGGGTTTGTAGTTGATTTTGTAGTTCAAGTTGTATCCAAAGCCACAAATGAATCAAGGTTTGTAGCTCGTAGCTCATGTGAAATGATTTGGGTTATTGCTTCTTCATGAGATAGATGCATCTTGCTCCTTGTTTTCATTCAATTGTTGTTTTGGTGATGTGTTCTCCAATTCAATTTTTGCTACTCTATTTGTGAGTTCAACCGTTGCCCATAATGGAAGGTTTGATGATTCTAGGAGTTATAGTTTCATTGTTAGTTCTTGAATTGTATAGTTATTGCTGCCATCTATAGAAGCTTGTGTATTTGTGTTTGGAATCCCTGCGATTACCTTTTTGTTGATGTCTTCCCTAATATTAGTCTTCCTTTTCCTTGTATTGACTGTAGATAAGGAGGAATCTACGCGCTCTAACACATAAGGGTTGAATAATCTAATGGTGAGCTGCTTAGAGTCATCTATGTCATGTGCTTAATGTTGCTCTACTTCAGAATAGCCCTCAGTGCTTCGCCCACTGTTCATTGCGCTGCCAATAAGGGCATGGGTGGCTTAGCTTAGCTCTCACTTGATGAGACCCCGCGCCTTAAAAACAAAACCCTACAGTCAAGCAATTGATCATGTGCGAGTTAGGTGAAGTGTCGAGGTTACAAGATTGATCAAGGGCCAAGGTTTATGAGTTGGTCGTGTTGGGAAAAGTCAGGGTTTATAGTTGACTTTGTAGCTCAAGTTGTATCCAAAGCCACAAATGAATCAAGGTTTGTAGCTCGTAGCTCATGTGAAATGATTTGGGTTACTGCTTCTTCACGAGATAGATGCACTAAATTTGAGGACACAAAGGTCAAGGGCAAGATGAGTAGTGAATAGGACAACAATCAAGGACAAAAACTAGTATTAGAGATAAACAATGTGGATTGGTGTGAACAGTTCATACTAGATTAGAGTTTATGGGTGTCATGGACTAGTGCAAGGGATTGGTGTAAGGACTCGAATAAGACAATGTTTAACAATGGTTGATGAGCAGCGTGAAAGTTTTGCGATTTTGTAGCACGAAAAGGGTTGATGAGTAGCTAGAGAATAGACTAGATGTGCAAATGTTGATAGAATCAACTTGAGGGGATTGTGTAGAGGATTGGGAGAATGAGCATAGGGTGGACGTGAGGATGTGGTGAAACACTAAACTCACCTTGCAATGCAAGATCATATGCCACATGCCCTATTATGCTTAATATCTTGAATGTCCCACAAAATTTGCCTGCTAACTTGCAACAACTTCACAACTTAGTGATCTCCTCTTGGGCTTCACTTTTAAAAACGCATGATCACCCACTTGAAATTCTCTAGCTATTTTTCTATTGTCTACATAACTCTTTTTCCTATCCTGGGCTGCCTTTAAATTATGTTTAATATTAATCATTTGCTCTTCCATTTCCTCGAGCATCTTGGGCCCAAGCATTTCGTTGTCCATCGAATTATCCCGATTGATTTGTGTATTGCATCTTTCTCCATACAATGATTCAAAAGGGCTTATTTTTAACAATACCTGACACCCATTTTTGTTGGCAAATTTGACTAAGTGTATGTAGTCTTTGTTGAAAAATGTAACTAGTGTCGGTCTTCATAATGCAATAAAATGTAATTTATATCATTGATATATTTATTATTATAGTCATTATTATTATTTTATTTTGGTCAAAGCATGTTCTTCATGCTTATAGAGTTAAAAAGAGTCGAGAATTTATTATGAGTTAAAAGAAATGTATTTGAGTCAAGTCCCATTTGGACTTTTGAAAGAGAAAGAAAAATAATTTTTATTTTGAGTCAAATAGTCAACACAAGACCAAGTTGGCCCTCCTTGGACAAGTCGGCTTAAGAGGCAGCTATTCGACCCTCTTGAACATGTATATATACAAGTCAACTCGACCTCTTGGAAGCATATTCACTCATCAACACATCACATCGATTTCTATGCCAAAACAAGAAGATAAGATAACTGAAGTCAAGGGAGAGAGAAAAAATAAGTTTTTTGCCCAAATTTTGTTCACATGTGCGAGATTTATGTGATTTCCTGAGGCTACTATAGGGCCGAAATTTGGCCTCCACGACATATCCGAAATTTCTGTGATTTTGACCAAGATTTCAGAGAATTTGACTAGCATTGACTTTGATTTGACTTATTGGCAATAACTTGGAGGAGGGTTGACTTGGGTTCTTTGTGATGGTCTTGGTCTTGGGTCTTGGATATCTCATTTTGATTTTGATTCTATAAGAGAAGGATTTTTGGGTTTTTCTCCCTTGTGGGGTTTTTCCCTAGCTTGGAGCCTAATTTTTTGCGTTCCTTGTCTCTTTCTGATCTTTATGTTTTGGTAATTGGTTGATGAAGAGAACATAAAGTTTAATAAGAAACCAACAAACGTTCACAAGTAATTATCAAGTTAAGAGAAACCAACCATTATCTTCTACTACTTGGTTTCTCAACAATATTCCCACGTGAATGATTTGTACATCACATGCATCCTCAACATGGTCTCAATGACACTTGATTAACCCTCTCTGTTTGCCCACTTGCTTGTGGATGATAGGCTATATTGAGATTCAAATGGGTGCCTAGTGTTTTGAACAAGGCTTTCCAAAAATTTGAGTTGAATTTGGAATCTCTTTTTGACACAATAGCTTCGGGCACTCCATGCAATTGGACAGTCCCTTTCACTAGATTTATGCAATGCTTGCTGGCTTATGATTCATCTTGATTGGCATGAAATGTGCAATGTTAGTTAATTTGTGTACCTCTATCATGATTAAGTCATGTTGCTTCATTGTTCTGGGCAATTTAATGGTGAAATCGATAGTGACAATCTCCCATTTCCACTTTGGAATGGGCAATGGTTGCAGGAAATTAGTTGGATGGCCACACTTAACCTTCACTTTTTGGCATTTCTTTCCTTTAGAGATATAACTAGCTACATCCTTCTTTAAGCTTGGCCACAAATATTGACTCTTATGGCTGCAATGGTCTTTGATAGCTTGGATGTTTATTGTAAGGGATATTGTGCATTTCCTTATTAAAATTTTTAGCTCTTGTGAATTTGACACAAACTTTGCCCCTATAGATGAGGATTCCATCCTCGTTTAACTCACAATCCTTGTACTTTGGCTTTAAATTTCTTTGTTGTAGTGCTTCTTTCAATAGTTTATAGTGTCAATCTGAATTTGCAGCTATTAAATTTTTTATTTTTTAAATCAGTGCTATACATGCTTATGACTGTAGCATGTATCTCATGTATCCTTCTATTGAGTGCATCAACCACCTTGGTTTCTTTTCCCCTACTGTTCTCCATCTCAAAGTCATATTCACTAAGAATTTCCAACAATCTTACTTGCCTTTCAAATAAATATTTTAGATCATTATGGTTTTTTCTCAACTCAAACCTCTTGCCCATAGGATAGTGTCTCCATATTTTTCGACCATGCATTACAGGTGCCAGCTCCAATTCATAGGTGCCAGCTCCAATTCATTAGTGGCATAATGCCTCTAATATTCCTTCTATTTCCTAGCTTCATAACATACTTCATAACCATTTTGCATAAGCTCGCAACCAAGCCCTTCTTTCCATGCATTAATATACATAATGAATACCTCATTTGGATTAACAATCTTTAATATGGTGCACTTGTTAATAAATTATTCAAGTGCTGAAAACTTTCTTGACACTTTGTTGTCGGTTCAAATTTCACACTCTTCTTTTGCAAGGAAGTGATTTTGTGTGTAATCTTTGAATAAGTCTTAGGTAGTAATCAACAAGTCCCATGAATGATCTAACCTTCGTGACATTTATTGGTGTTGGCTAACTTCTGATTGCTTCAATTTTCTAAAAAAATAATTGTGCAGTTAAACTTGTAGAGGTGCTTTGATGCCATGTGTCAACCTCCTATGGGAAGGCGCTCTTTGTAGATGCTTTGACTGTCAGGTATGTCATAAAACCCTCCAATATCACCTCATAAGATGGGCATTTCCCTTTATGTGTATAAAATTGCTATTTGTGTGCTTGAATTCATTTATTGTTTTTCTACATCATCCCATTGACATTTTCATGACTTGTTCCAACTTCACCCCACCTCTTGTGACCTATTTGAGCTTCATTGACCTTGGTGCGACTAGCTTTTTTGGCCCTATGAAACCTTGTCACGAAACCTCCTTTTTGGTTCTCTAAAACCCCATGGCATACCTTTGCAAACCAGTTGTGAGTCCTTTGCCTCCTCTTGGTACATTCAATATTATTTTTATCACTATGATCTATGCCAACCCTATTTGGACTCTGTTCGCTCCTAGACATAACATGCTATCATAGGTTTTTGATTTGCTAATAGGGGGGTCTAGATCTTCAAGCGATGTTAGAGGCTTAGCCAGTTGCCTGCTTGGTTCAAGACTCCTCCTAGGATGGAGTTTCTCTTGTTGCTTTAGATTAGTTTTGCTAGGTTCATGCCGATTTGACTCAGTGGATTTAACTCTCCTCACAAAAACATCTGTGGCAATTAGGTACTTATCTGATGTTGTCATCTCAATTTGCTATTCACAGTGACTTGGACAAAGATCCTTACATGGACCTTTATCCCATCATCATTCAATACGCGATGATAGGAAATATCATCCTACTCAATGACTTCAATGGCCATACTCGTGCTCTTCAAATCCCTCTCCATAATTGCTTAAAGGACGTGTTCTACATATGCCATCTAGGAAATAGATTTAGATTTAGTATGACTCAAATGGGCATTAGATGATGCATCTGGGCCTCTTATGGGTTATGGTAGGCACCTATTGCAACATGGTGGATCCCATGAGTTATTGGTTCTTGATGGCCTTCCCTACTTTCTTGAGTCTTACTTTTCATTGGTCGGCCTCACAACGAAGGAGTGAGTGTAGTCGATTATGTCTTGTCTAGTCAGACTCTACTTTCGTACATCCACTACTTTTTAGTGATTGCAATCACCTCAGCCGACCATGCTCTTCCATCTTTCTCCCTTCAGATTGACACCCTCCCTCCCCCTCTATTAGCCCATGCTGGACCACCTTTTTCTTTAATGAGGGTGATCTCAACATTTTTACTTCCCAACTTTATCAAAGACTCTTGCCTAAGTCCATTTTCCCATGCCTTGTTTTTGTTGATGCCAAATACAATTGTCTTTCTTCGGCCATTTGGGAAGTTTCTCTTTAGTCCAACCCCCATCACACTAAATCCACCTAACCCCTTCTCCCATATTGTCATCTCAATTTGCTATTCACAGTGACTTGGACAAAGATCCTTACATGGACCTTTATCCCATCATCATTCAATACGCGATGACAGGAAATGTCATCCTACTCAATGACTTCGATGGCCATACTCGTGCTCTTCAAATCCCCCTCCATAATTATTGAGAGGATGTGTTTTGCGTCTGCCATCTAGGAAATAGATTTAGATTTAGTATGACTCATATGGGCATCAGATGATGCATCTGAGCCTCTTATGGGTTATGGCAGGCACCCACTGCAATGTGGTGGATCCCATGAGTTACTGATTCTTGAGTCTTACTTTTCATTGGTCAGCTTCACGAGGGAGGAGTGAGTGTAGTCGATTATGTCTTCTCTAGTCAAACTCTGCTTTCGTTCATCCACCACTTTTTAGTGATTGCAATCACCTTAGCTCACCATGCTCTTCCATCTTTCTCCCTTCAAATTGACACCCTCCCTCCCCCTCTATTGGCCCATGGTGGACCACCTTTTTCTTTGATGAGGGTGATATGGACATTTTTACTTCCCATCTTTATTAGAGACTCTTGCCTGATCTTTTTTCCCATGCCTTGTTTTTGTTGATGCCAAATACAATTGTCTTTCTTCGGTCGTTTAGGAAGTTTCTCTTTAGTCCTACCCCCATCACACTAGATACACCTCACCCCTCCTGAAAACTAGATCTCGTTTCGTGAACAAGTGGTATGAGACTAATTGCAAACTCCTCCATAGCCAATTTTGACATGCATTTACCAATACTTAGCCATCCTACCCTCATTCTAAAGCTTTGTATCACTGATTGCTTTGCCATAACAAGTGCCTCTTCATTTTCCTACAGAGGCATGGGTTGAATGCTTCCCTTATAAGTTCTTCTAAATTTTTTTGGCACACATTCTTCCCTTGTTATTCTCCTATTCCTTTAGATCCAAAATCCATGTTTACCATACATCCTCCCTATATGGTGTTCTTGGAAAACCCTCTATCTAGGTTACCTCACCCCCACCTTCTTGCCATTTATGGAGGGTGTTTGGATGATGAATACCGATAAAGCAACAAATGAGGAAGGGTTTCAAGCAGAGCTTTTCAAGTAGGGTCTTCATTCTATGGATAGCCACCTAGCCGACTTGTTCAATCATGTCTTTTGCACATTCTTGGTTGCATTACATTATTCATGCGATTCACAAATTGGGATCTAGTATGGAGCCCAACAACTATAGGACAAACATGGCAGGCCACACATTTTCTATACTTTATACTACAATCCTTCATTTGAAACTTTTTAGGGAGAGCTTGAGACGAGGAAACTTAGAGCAAGAGGACATGCTACATTTCGACTTGATTAAAAGAATACTGACCACATCCTTACACTTTTGGCCATTATTCGACATTTCTCTTTGAAAGTCTATTGTTGCTCTATGGACTTTAGGAAAGCTTTTGACTTTGTCCCTTGGGAGGCACTTTTTTCAAAGACTTCGAGATATTGGTACCTTTGATATGTCATTGACTGCTATTATGTGCCTTCACATGTTGATTCTTGGTCATCTTCACACAGAACCATGAGTTGTCCAATTTTATCTGGAGTAACATTGAGGTAAACAGGGTCGCCCCCTGCCCCCACATTGTTTGCGACCTATATGGACGAGTTGAATCCCTTTGTACATGAGCACATCCTGGATGGAGATGGATGCCTACTCCACCATGTCTTGATATCTATCCTATTTTTTACCAACAATGTGATCCTTTTAGCCTCATCCCCAAGGGTTACAGAGATAGGTGGATGCCCTAGCCATCTTTTATGTCCTTTGACAATTGGCGGTCATCCAGCTCTGAGATCACATCTTTGGAATAAAATCCAGTTGGAAAAGGAAATCAAATTAGAGATAGGCTGCCTATGAAGCATCATGGCATAGGTAAAAGGTAACGAGGTAAAACCAGGGTGATGATCTTCATTGGGTCGAAAAAGACGCTCTTTGATTACCATTTCTTTTTTAGAAGAGAGGAGATTGATATCACTTGTACATATACTTACTTGGGAGTACTATTAATAAGACTTTGCTTTAGTCTATGCCATGCACTTTAGACCTGAGTTAGCAAGGGCTATGTTTCCCTAGACCTCGAGAGGCAACGCTTTATAATTTTTAGGACATATCATCCAAGATGTCGCTATCTCTTGTTCAACCCACAATTGTATATGGCTCTGAGGTGTTGGGTGACGGGTCTATTAGAGTTTGATTTATTATTTAGCAGAGAGAGTACATTTTACCCTCTTTTAGCTCATCATCTGGTGCAAGCAGACAATCCCACAACCCATCATCCTTGTGGAGTTTGGAGCTTCTCCTCTTTGGCTTGAGATAGTGTTTGGCCTCGTCTTGGTCCTGTATTGCATTCAAAGTGTTGTTGATATAGCAAAGGGTTGAGATCGATACCCCTACTTTGTAATGTCCCTTTCTAGAATAAACCAAATGAACTCGCAAACCTTTTAAATATTCTTTGGAACATTTTTGTCAAACAATTTGCATGACAACTTTTCTACAAACACTTAGCATGCAAGGTAAATAACATTTTATAGAAAGGATATCCTTCAAACATTTAGCATACAACTTGAGCGCAAACCCTTATACGACAAGGAATCAAATAATTCGCAGGATAGAAATTGAACCTGATCAATTTTATTAATGAAATTTTGAACTTCACATGCTAATCTTTAATTAATGGAACCTCTAAACACTTTGAGAATTGATGTGAGTTGGTTGGAAGTGGATTGCTGAAGCAATATGCCCTTCCAATGAGTTGTTGTTGCATAAGGTACTCCATGAAGGTTGCGCTCAACCACTCCACCATTACGTGGCCTTCCTTTAATAGATTCTGACCTTCTTTTGTAATTCGGTACAGGTATTAAACAGAGCCTCGACTTCCACACTTTTTCATCCTCAGTGCCTTTGGTACCTGAAAACAATGAAAACTTGGCTTCTTGAGATCTTGTCTCCAAACTGTGACCCCTTTTAGTGCTAGTTAAGGATTTGAATTGATCCCTTCTCCTTTGATTTGAAGCACCTGTGAGTGGATCTGTGTGATCCCTCCTTTAATCTGAAGCACAATTGAGAGATCTGAAGTAATCCCTCCTTGTCGATTGGCTAGGGTGTATAGTTGTAACATTGAAACCAATCTCGTTGGATCAAGTAGGGTGGATCTCGCAGCATTGAAACTCTCCTCCTTACATTTGTTCACACCCTTACATTCAAGCTCAAAGAGCTCACAATCAATGTCAAATACAATCACCAATGCATGCCCAAAAGTGAGCTCCAGGTCATTGGAATTACCATGGGTCATCAAAACACCATTGATCTCCCCTTTTTACCTTTTTTCTCTCTCAATAATATAAAGTGACTTCATAAAGTTTTATCCTTTAATTAATTAAAAGTCATTTAATAATCACTTTCCAATTTAATTAATCAATATCACCTTAGAGATGACATTAAATAATTAAATTAATTGAATCCTATCTTCTGTTCTCGAACAGGGATATTACATACCTGGCTTATTGCTGATTGGAATCCATTGCATCCATTAGTCCTCTCGCGTGTTCTCAATGTTGCTATGTCAGGATCTCAAATCTTTTTGCATTTGTTGGCATTATGATGGATTAGCTCCCACCATTCAAATATTCCCTTGATGCACCTGGTTACCTCTTACCTATGCAATAGGAGATGAAAATGATCATTAGAGATGACATCTATAGTCAATTTGTGCAGGTCACTTAGATCAACCCTTAGTGTGGGTTGTGTTCGAAGATGGCCTTTTATGCTACACACATATGGTTATAGGGGATGGACTTATTAATCCCATTATACGTTATGTCACTGGATGCATGCTCTTTAAATCTCCCTGGGCCAGTTTAGAGTTGGGTCTCATAGGGTATGGATCAAGACCGATCACCAAAGTAGTCGATCAGAAAGGATTTGCTCATTGTGCCATCTCTGCTATGAGGAGATTGAGGAGCACTTCATCTTCTGTTGCCTGGTTTATTATGAGATTTAAGAGCAATTCCAGTCTTTTTCGAGAGTTACAGATGCTTGGATGATTCTTGAGCTATCTTGACTAGAGATGCTTGGCCTTTTAGATGCAAGAGGTCCTTTGTCTTTGCTCTTATATCCTTTAGCCACACCCACTCCTTTGACTAGCTTCCACTTGGTTGATTACTTCCTTTTTTAGAACACTCTCAAATAGGGCCACCAAACAACAAATGCATAAGATGATTCTAGATTAGTGATGTCATGGAGCTCTATTCCCACCTCCTTGAGACCCCAACAATACCATTAGGCCGGAAGAGAGAGATATTCAGAAAACCCGATTTCCTGTCCTGTCTTAAGAACCTGACTCAAAAGAGAAAAGAAGACCAAACTCAAAAAAAAGAAAAGAGATATCACTTTCGACGATTGAACTGCAGTTTTATATCCAGATTGGAACTGGATTTTCACGTCTTTGGATCCTGCTTAGAGCCGGCTTTAACGACCAAACCTCATACCAACAAATAATGTAGTCATCGGATGATATCTTCCAAACCACAATGATGAGCCTTTCCTTCCAGAGCGTTGCACATCATTAATTTTATATCCTTGCTTTGTTATTCTTTTCGAGAAATATATATGTTGAGTTTTCTCCATTTGGCCTTGAATGCTAGGAGAGAGTTTTAGTGGACATGGATCACCTTTTATGACTGGTACCATAGGCTAAAGAGCCACTCATCTTGTACATCTTTCTCCTGTATTGCCTCTCCATTCTCTGGAGTTGGCCTTCTAGGCTTTTTTATTATACTGCTCTGTTACTTCCTGTTTCTTGCTTTTATGTAAGAGTAGCTTTAGTGCTTCTACTTTGTGTAGACGTCATTGAACCTAAACACAGTCCCATTGGCCTACTTTAGTGGTCATTTGTTGGACATTAATATATTTATCTTTATCTTTAACTTATTATTTGGATCTAGAGTTATGCCTTCCTTTGAGATAATATACCCTAGGTAGTGGATCCACTTTTGGTAAAAGAGCATTACTCAATTTGGCATGGAGCTAATGTTCTTTTAGCACCTATAGTAACATCCTTAAGTGTTGCTCATACCCTGCCTCTGATTTGGAGTAAGCAGGTTTGTCATCTAGGAAGACTATGACGAACTTATCCAAGTTATTTCTAAAAATGCCATTCAGCAGGCACATAAAGATAGTGGGTACAGTCAGTCCAAATGGCACCACTACAAATTCAGAATGTCCTTATGTTGTTTTGAACATTGTCATGTTGATTTCTTCTTCTTTAATTCTTATTTAATGGTAGCCTCATCTCAAGTCAATCTTGGAGAAAACCTTAGCTCCTTTCAGCTAATCAATTAAGTACTTATTTTTGACTATTATCTTATTCAACCGCTTGAAATCAATGCACAACCTCAATTTACCAAAATATGATGTATACTTTTTCCTTCTTGTTGCATCCTCTCTCTCTCTCTCTCATCGAGTTGGTATAAATAATGTTATTGTCCTTTATTGATTGTTTTTCTTATATGTCAGGTCAAGTAACCTAGGAGCCCTTGAATAAAATGGAGGCCTTTGAAGCCATTTCACTACTTTTCACATTAAATGTGGTTATTGATATGGTAAGGTACTAGATTGTGAAGCCATGGAATAATGAGCCAAAACCATGTGAGTTTTGAATGTATGAATAACCATATGGACCTCAAATGGCATTAACTATGTAAGATTTGATCATGCTATCACAAAATCCAGCACCTTAATGGAAAGCCTTTCACAAAGGTTGAGACAAGTGTAACGTTGGACTGTTACCACTGTGATTTGAATAATCAATTCCCTCTTGTCAGTGAAGGATGTATCCAACACAAGTGAGGCTTCCCTAGTAGCCTCAAATAATCCTATAGCAAGAAGAAATCAAGTCTATGGCCTCCTATATTAGCTACTCAATAGACTACCTCTTGGCCCTTGGGTATAGCTTTCAAGGTGATAACAAGATGTTTCATTCAAGGCTATTTTCAGATTTGAGTGTGTGAAGTATTCAAGACAATTTATGGCATCCATCAGGTTTGAAATAGGTCAAGAGGTTACCCCAAACACTACAAATGAAAGGAAAAACTATGGCTGTTGCAAAACTTGTGTAAGAGATAATAAACTTCAGCAACATATCAAGTTACAACAACAGAAAATAATTCAGCCCTTGAACAAGAAAATAAGCAATAAAAACAAGGGTTGAATTTATGAATTAAACTAGGGTTTACGCAACCATAATTTTCTGAATATTAAATGAGATATAATAACCCTAAAATGCAAGATGTCCAGCCCTAAGAAAGTAATAAATTAACTCAGCAATGCAATATATGGCAATAAGATGAATGCTTAACCATACAAATATTCAATAACCCTAAATGTCTAGATATTCTATGGCTGAAAATGCATATTTTGCTGTTATAAATGCCTATTTAACCCTAAAACAAAAAATAATAGATAAAATTCAGGTTTTAGTGATTGACTTTTAGGAGTTATACTAGAGCCCACTATTTTTTTGGGCTAATGGAGTCAAAACCATGGACTCTCTTGAAGAAGATCAAGAGTGGATATTGGGTGATACCTAAGGTTGTCCACTACTAACTTTAGGAGATCTTCCTATAGGGTGATATCTAGGGTTGTCCACTACTAACTCTAGAATATCTTTCTCTGTCCCTTAACAAGCTTTTAAGACAATGTCAAAGGAGAGTTCTCCACTAGAAACTTTCCTAGGGTTTACAAGATAGGATCTATTAAAAAATAATACAAGGAAAATGCACCTTCACTACTCAATAAACACATTTGCACTCAATACATTCAATAAGCAAATCCACAAAGACTTAAAAAACACTTACTAGGTAAATCAATACTCATCTAAGCCCTTGCCATGAATCATCGATTTAACTTCATCTCTTCATGAGGTCACATAAGTCATTCATCCATAACTAAATATAATAGATAGAAGCAGAGAAGTAGTAGTAATCCTCCGCAAGTAGCAATGATCAAACGAGGTGATCTCTGCCTCTATTTATATGAGGAAACCAAGCGCTTTACCTCTCTAAGGCTAATATCCACTAACAACCTCGAAAACATAAGAAATCCATGATACAAAGTGGATAGATCTAAAGCTGACCCCCAAATATGCCTCTACAATGAAGAATTAATGCCCAATAATCAAATCATCCTCAATAAATGCTCCATAACTGACACCTGTGAAGAGAATGCCTAGAAAGGGTGACATGATCTCCAAATTTTGGTATAAATGTTCCAAAAGTCATGCCCCTCCCCTAAAGGTGCATGGTGTCATCTATAAGAGTCATGTCTCCTCATCAAAAGATGGCACAACATCATTAATCAGTCTAGGTTGGCTCAGATGAGTGTCACATCATCATCAAGTGCAATGCCCCATCATAAGTGCAATGCCATCAGTCATCATCATGATGTCATCAAAGTGAAGGGCTTCATGACCTCTCCAAAGAGGTATATCATCATCACAAAGTGCAATGTCATCATGCCAAGGTGCAATGCCATCCAAGGGTTGTAATGTCATCAAGGGGCTCCATGCCCTCTCCAAGTGACATGTCAAGCTCATATATGCAATGTCTTAGCTCTGAGGTGCAACTTGCATGGCCCAATGAGTGATAGAATGTATGAAAAGATGCACTAAGTCATCACATAGCCCATTGTGCATCATTAAGGCTCCAATGCCCATTGTCAAGTCCAGTGCCCTCCAAAGGGTGTGCAACATCGTCCATGAGGTGTGGGAGAGGCATCATCAATGTCCTCTAAAGGAGCATGTCTATGTATACACATCATCAATCATATGCTCAAGAATCAAGTGAGATCAACCAACAAGCATATGAGGGTCAATTTAACATAAAAAGTGAGTCATATTTAATGTAATAGCCATGTAAGTAGATCACATTTGGTATTTTCTTCAAACTTCATACAACTCTCGAATTTATGCAATTTGCCAAGTTTAAGTAAGGGAGGATCATCATAGAACTCTATTAGATGTGCTAGTGCCCAAGTAGAGGAGCATTTCCCAAGAAACCCATCAAGGTGTAAGTGTGAAAGATGATGATATGACTTTGCGTCTGCTTCACGGGATTGGTGTTGTTGACATGCAAGGCCATGTGTAATGGTCATATGCATGGGTGCCTTTGTTTTCTCAACAATGTTTCTATTAGACACCCAATTCTCATAAGATTGATTCAGAATCTCAGTTTAGTATTCCTAATTTGAGCAACAAGGTGCACAAGGCGATGTAGTCATGGATGAAGGTCTTGAGGATCCTATAGAACTTGGCGCCCATTGTCCACATTGTCTTGATTCTCTCAATTGTTTTCTTGAACCATGGGTGCTTCAAATTTGCGTTGCTTTGGTAACCCATAATGAGTTCCCGCTATTGAATTTTGTAGTTATGGTCAGTCTTCATATTAATATATTTTTATCGTTGATGTATTTGTAACATCAAATATTTATGTAAAGCATGTTCTTCATGCTCAAAAGTAAATTATATTCTTATGCATTTTTCAAAAAGAAAAATATAAGGCATGTACTTCATGACAGTGTTGAAAATATCGGTATCGGCAAAATATCAGCGAGGGTCCAGAAAACATCTTATCGGCAATATCGGCGAAAATATTGGCAAAATATCGACAAATATTGGCAAGCATAAAAAATCCATAATATATTCATTTTTTTTCTTCATATTTCTAAACATATAAAGCAATAACAACATGAACTAAACACATTGGCACATAAATATGAAGAAAGCACTGATGTATATATATATATATATATATATATATGATGTCAAATAGAAATGATACATCAAACTTCAAAGGCGATACCAAATCTTGCTAATCCCTGATAATTGTCCAATCAAGTACTCAAACAAAATAACATCGCATATCCTGCTGATCCCTGATAATTGTCCAATCAAGAACTCGAACAAAATAACATCGCATATCCTGCTGATCCTTGATAATTGTCCAATCAAGGGCTCAAACAAAATAACATCACATATATAAAACTTTAAAAGTATTTCATCATCATGAGTTATAAACCTATATGTAGCAAAAGTTGCAAAACAAATAAAACTAGCAGCTATCTATCTGAGACCATTGGCCTCTCCCTAGCAGCTTTCTTTCTGTCTTGTTCAGCAATTGCTTCAAGAGCTTTTTTTTATAACCTCCGCACTAGAAACCATACAAGGCATTACATTTGCAGCATATGCAGGGAGTCTAGCCAGATGGTTTTCAATCATGTAACCCCTCCTAACATCTTGGTTCCACACAATTTGCATGATATATATGCCCGATTTGCCCCACCAACAGCCTCCCCATACTCCCAAAATGGGTCCAAGGCTTTTGGCATATTTGACATTTGTAGTGAACTAATTCAAACCTAGGGCACAAAAAAAACAAAAAATTGGTATTAAACCCCCCCAACACAAAAAATAATAAGTAATAATCACCTCATTTAAAAAAAATTACCACATTAGTTGCATTTTGCAATGTGAATGAAAAATGGCAATAAGAGGGTGCATAAGGAAGTTGAAAATGAAGCTTCCTATCCAAATATGGAGAAAACCCTTGCATTGGCTCATGGGCATGAAAATCATAGCAAATGGAAAAAAAACAAGGAAACAAAATGCTGGTAGGCAAAGAGGCAAGCAAGCATAACCCTAAATCTATGAAAAATCATTAATATAGGGGTTTTTAAGAACATACCTGTTAATGGAAGAAATGAAGTTTGTTTCACTGTTCTTCAATCTTTGATCCACAAAAAAATCTTAGTTGGCGGTGATAATCGTTGTTTAATCCTCAAATCCTCCTTGACAACCACCACAAAACTCTTCCCCTTCCTTCTCGAACACTCAGAAACAGAAATGAAGAAAAAAAACGATTTTCTCTTTTTCTAGCTGTGGCATAACACCCCCGACGGTATTTTCTATTGTCTCGCGATATTTTGCCGAGATATTTGCGATATCTCGGAAATATCGCAATATTTTCGGGAGCCAAAATATTGTGATATTTTCTCGACGATATTTCGGCTTGGCGAAAATATCGCGATATTTCCGATATTCGGTGACATATCGCTGATATTTTCATCACTGCTTCATGACCTTAACAAAAGAAAAATTTGAATTTTGAACATTTGTTTTTGGTTCCACAAGAAGTCCAAGTTGGACCAACCCTCAATGGCACCCATTCAGCGTATTAGATCACTATATATGTGAGGCATTCGACCTCTCCTCTAGCACAATTCGGATCATCAAGATATAGTATCTCCTGTCTAGCCAAATGAAGAAGTCTAAGGAGCAATTCGAAGAGATTAAGGAGTAGGACAAAGGGTCTATGGAGTAGATCGAATCTTTGTGAAAGGGCCAAAATTTCTGTGGTATCTTCTTAGTGAAGGGGCCGAAAATTTTATGGTATCTTCCTTGTGAAAGGGGCTTGTTGACCATTGAAGTACACTTCAAGATTCCATACCCAAGGATATTTCAAAGCATTCTTGCACTTATAGAGTTTCAGATATCATCAGGGATTTTAAGCCTCTTCTTCTCTCTTCTTCTTTATTGTACTAAGATTTCACAGCCCTACGGGAATATTGTAAATGTGATGCTAGAATGATGAAATAAGGTCATGTAACAAGCCTAGGTAGCTTAGGACTTTCCTATCAAGTGAGTTCACTCCAGGAAGTTATTTTCACTTAATTAATTATTTGTGCTTTTAAGTGCTTAATAATTAATTGAGTTTTTTCTCCCAAATATACCCCAAAGCTGGAATGTGGCTTGATGGTAAGGCCTTAAGTGAGTCTTAGTGTTTAGAGTCAATGTATATTACCATGTTAGATCACCTATAAAATTTCGTAGAATTTGATTGGGTCTAGGTGTCATTTTTTAAATTATTAAAATTTCCCTCAAGATGAGATTTTTAATAATTTTTTTATGTAAATTGTAATAAGTGATTGGTATGAGTAATCAAAATTAGACCTCAACACCTCAACTTTCTACTAAGACACTTCTGTTGAAAAGTAACTAGGTTTGGTCTTCATAATGATGTGTAATTGTGATTTTATGTAATTGATGAAAAGAAGAAAAATAAAATTATTATTATGCTTGTCTCATAGGTTTCATGAACAATGAATTTTATTTTAGTAATGGCTCCCATTAAGAGCCTTTAGGATTTGTCATCTAGCCATAAAAGTCAATTTGAGGCTATGTGTATGAAGGACCCTTCTTGGGCATAATACATTTTATATGTCATTAGATAAGTATAAATAGCCTTTCCAAGACCAAGCAAAGTCTCCTCCTCAAGTCGGCTCCAAAAAGAATAATGTAAATTCCCCAAAAGACATGTCGGCTCACATGCACTCATGTTGACTCATATATAGAGGCAAACTACTATAAATAGGTAGCTTAGATTTCATATTTGACACAGAATTTTGGACATCTGATCTTTTGCAATTTGGTTGAAGTTTGAATAAAAAAGGAAGTGTAAAGAGGATAAGGAGTAGTCTCATAACCAACAAAGTGAAGGGCAAGAAGAGCGAGGTTATTAGGATACTTTATGGGACTGTTTTAAGGGAAGCAAACACCTATACAAGCTATAAGTTTGTTACAACAGTAAGGGATGGAAATAAATATATTGCAGCAGTGAAGGCTGAGGAGAGGAGAACTCTGTTGCAGCAATGATGTAGTCCTCCTAGGGAGCTGAAATGGAAGAAGGACGAAAGTCTAAAGCAGAAGAAAGCCAAGGTTGAAGAAAAGTCGATAAGGAGGAAGGAGCAGAAGGTTGACTATTGTTGACTAAGTATCTTGTGTCTTGGTCTTGGAGTGGCAGATAGGTCAAGGGTCTTGGTCTTGGTATTCGTCAATTGGAATCTCTATAAGAAGAAGAATTTGTTCAGGTTTTTCTCTCAAAGAGTGAGAGGTTTTGGCCTTGGCTAATAACCTATATTTTGTGTCTGTTGTCTCTTTATGGTTTATGCGTTGATATTTGTTTGATGAAGAAAAACACTAATAACCTAAATAAAAGAAGATCCTAATCTAAAGAAGTGAAAAGCACTCACAAGCAGTTACTAATAGAAGAGAAATACACATAATCACTATGCCCTAGATTTCTCAACAACTTTGAGAGTAAAAATTCACTAATAGACTCTCTGTTGGAAATACTTAGAGGGGGGGGGGGGGGGTGAATCAATATTTCTTTTCAATTGTTACTTTTACCAGTTAGATCACTTATATGTAGGACACAAAATGAACAATAAGAATAAATGATTTTATTAATTTCTTCTTTACAATAAATCAATTACAATATATGTAGGGCTCCAACCCTAGATGAAGACACCGATCTTCAATCTCCCAGGCTCCAACCTATATTTGCCAAGCACTGACATGGACTTCCAAGGCTCGAACTTTGTCAATTTTGAGGCACTAACCTCAAGGGCTCCAACCCTATATCTGGTTTAGGCTTCGACCTAGTTTCTTGAGGACTTTGATCCTCTAGGGCTCCAACTCTATCCTCTAAGGCACCAACCTTGTCTTTTCGAGGCTCTAACCTCTTGGGCTCCAACCCTTACTTTACTTTGTCAAGATGTATTTGGTTATACTTCATGGCTCCCAATGTCTTCTTCAACAAGCCTTGTCAATCTTCAGCTATGCCTTCCCTTAGTCTCCACGTCACACCATCACCACTGATCTTCATGTCACCCAAACAAAATCTCCAAGGTTACCTCATTATGGCTTCAATGCATCACGGTCTTCAATGATCTCCACAAATCTTGAATATGCTACTTCATAAAGTTCTCCAACTTTGCCCTATTCTTTTCTCAAGAGAAGACTTCAACAAGCTCTATTTGTCCAATCCCAATAAATCAACACTTAGACCACGACAACCACGACAATTTCGACCACGACAACTTCAACCACGACAACTACGATAGCTTCGACCATGGTAGCTTCAACCACAACAACTTCAACTACAACAACTGTGACAACTTCGACCACGACAACTACGATAGCTGCGACAACTTCGACCACGACAACTATGGCAACTTTGACCACAATAGCTTCAACCACAACAACTACGACAACTTCAACTATGGTAGTTGCGACCACAACAACTTGACAGATGACAAGCAATGTCGACCATGACAACTACGACAACTTCGACCACGACAACTACGACAACGTCGACCACGACAACTATGACAACTTCGACCACAACAACTACGACAACTTCGACCACGACATGCAATTCTAGTCTAGCTCCACACATGCCTTGATGGTTGCCTCTACGCATGAGATAAGGGATTGGTTTGGAGAGGTGTCACTCCTTAAGTTTGGTTGATGAGATTCGATGGGAGTTGGCTCCCTGTTCACCAAGAAATCTTCACACTTGGAAATTCGATGTATGCACATGGGAATACGTTGGGCCAGCTAGAGGAGTTCGATTTGTTTGAAGACACACTTGGTATTGATCTCTACACGCTTTAATTTCAACTTGAATTTCTTGGGATCTCCTCCATTTCCACTTGTCATACGGGATTTCTGTTGGCATTTGCTCCCATTCTCCTATTTAAATGAGCCATTGGCTCCTACTGTCTCATCTTGGAACGAGCTACTGTGCTTGGGGAGACTATACTGCTTTGTGCACTTACATTTTCATGCTATAATAAAGACTTTGGGGTAAATATTGTGTTGTTCTTCTTCCATGGATATGGTATGATCTTTCTGATTATGTGCTTATTATCCTATTGGTGATAATTCTATTGCTATTTCCATTTGCTTTCATAGATTTACTAGTGTACATTTATCTTGCAATGGTATTTGGTTTAGAGAAGTATTCTAGATTTGGATGTTTTAGTATATTTTCGGTTAAATTTCTAGAACTTCCTCTTCATTGTATCATCTAATCCCTATGGATCTAACAATATACCTTGAAGTTGTTAGAATTTTTTTGAATTAGATCTCAAGGGTGAGGGGACGTTTTCGGTTGAACTAGCCCACTCTTGAGCATAGAAGTGGAAGAACCTATGTTATAATCTCCAAGGCCTTATCATTTGAGATTTGTTGTGCAGGGGTTTCCTTGGCCTTGGCTTGTGATAAAATCTATTCCAACTTATTTTCCTCAAATATTATGCTTCTATTGAACAAATACGCTAATATAGAGCATGCTATTGGCTAATCAAAGAGAGGGGTTATACTCACACTCCTTGATTTAGCTCTTGTAAATCTTTTGTAGATATTTTTGCATTATTTTCTTGGTGTCATCCACTAATCCTTGAAGTTCATTTTGCAGAGAAGCTTATCTAGAGGGTTTCTCTCATACAACTTTGGCAGGGACCTGAAAGCCGAAGGCTGGAAATTATCTCCAAATTTTTGTAGGCTGCCAACTAACTAGTGGATCAAGAAAAACTTTCTTGGTCATGAGCCCTTGAGGGCCTTCTTTTCTCCTTGGCTATGAGCATAAAGAGGTTGTTGTTTATAACTAACTAGTGGATCAAGAAAAACTTTCTTGGTCATGAGCCCTTGAGGGCCTTCTTTTCTCCTTGGCTATGAGCATAAAGAGGTTGTTGTTTATCTTTGTCAACGCTGTGAGCTAAAGAGGCTTATCTTTTCTCCTTTTCGCAAATTTCTTCATTGTATGTGGCTGGGGCTTTTTGAGTTAAATTCCTTTGAAAAGTTCAGAGTTGTATTGAGGAGTTTCCTTTATGTCTCATTGCCATAAGTTTTTTAAAATCTCCTTACTGGTTTCTTAAGGAAGGGTTTTTGTTTTCAAAGTTCGATATCATTGTAAAGCCTTGAGGATTTGAGCCCTTCTCATTGTCAAGGGGTCTCTTTCTTTGTAATATCTAATAATAAAGCAATCTTGTTTGTTGAGGGAGCTTGGGAATTTTACCATGGTTTCCCACCTCCCTATTTAAAAAGGAGGATTTTTTTTGCTTCTTAGCTTAGTTTAGTTTAGATCTAATTGCCAACTTGTTCTTTGCTCTAATTAGATTAGCTTCATTTTCATTGTATTTGGATCTAATCTCTTGCATTACATCTTTTGTCTAATTTGTTATATGATTTAGTTGCATTTGAGTAACTCATGTCTTCATCTCATTAATATCTTAAATTAAAGTAGTCCTATTTTTTGATTAACAATCAAATTTTCCATCATTTACTTGTGTGTTGTGATATAATTCTCACTTGGTTTAATTGTCATAACATATTATAAGTGAAGAAACATTTTATAGAGCACTTTCACTTAAAGGCAATTGAGTTATTATTCTAGCTTTTGAGCTAATTTTTTTTCATTGGCCTTGTTTCATTGAGTAATTGTTGTTGAGAAATCTAGGGGCAGCTAGATTAGGTGATTTCTCTTACTTTGATAACTGCTTGTGATGTATTTTTACTTAACTTGATTAGTTGCTTCTTTCACTTCATTATTATTAGTGTTCTTATCATCAAACAACTATCAAACTATGAAGATTAGTGAGGTAGAGGACACAAAATGTAGGCTGCAAGCAAGGGTGAAAACCTCTCCTCTTGAGAGGAAAACCCACAAGAATTATTCTCTTCTTATAGAATGTTCAGATGATGAATTCCAAGACCTAAGACCCTTGTCAAAGCCCCCTTCAAGACCAAGTTAAACCTTCCTTTGATGAGCTTCTCTTTTATATATTCAATGCCAGTCAAACTTGCTTACTAATTTTAGTTTTCAACCCTAACTTTAGAAATCCGACAGCACTTCAGGACTACAATTTTGACATGCTTGTAACTCCTGCAGTTCCGCATGTGTGGGTAGACTTAATGCTGAAAAGACCTCCTCTCTTCGCTTGATGTGCCTCCTCGTTCTAGACAACTCGACTTGTATTGTAAGGCTTCTTGACACCAAATAGTGACTTCTTGACAACTTTGCCACTCGGCCTTACTGCAGTCACAAATGCCCTAATTATTTTGCACATATGATGTAAAGTAGCCCAGAACAACGGTTCTATTCTTCCTTTTCTTATTCTCTTCTATTTCGTTGGTTCTTTTAGTGCTTGAACGAACTTCTTGTGTGCTTGAATGATTGGTCTCAAATGTGGTCGACTTCCATCTTATATATAAGCTTATTGGATACCCTTAATATCCCGACATGTCTTCTCTAGGAGGTTGACCTCACTGTTAGATAGGCCAACTTGTTGCTGCTTGTTGACAAGGTCTTGGAGGGTCTTTATGACATTTTTTACTTTACAAAAAATTCCTTTGACTTGATACAATGAGCCCAAGAGGGTCTTCCATATAGGACAATGACTCAATTGACCCTCAATTCCTATCAATCGAAGTTTGTATGCAAAAGTTATGCCTTGCAAAAGTTGACTTATTGTGATTGGCCACCATAATTTGGGAGGATGCCACATAAACCTCCTTTACATATGGAAAAGGGGCTAGCCATATGGGGATTGTTACCCACCACTAGTGGGTGACCCCATAGGATATTTTTTCTCCTAGATTTGTCTTTAGCCGGTAGCTAGCAGTGCTTGACAGCCACCAATGTAGCCCACATTCTGCGAGATGTCTCTGTCCCTTGAGCTAGTCATATGTCCGCTCGCCCATTTGTAGAGATCGTATGTTTGAAGGTGGGTCATCCAATCCTAAAGGTATGGTTTTTCATCATGCAATTGGGTGCTTATGCTTGTTTTTCTTGGGTACACTTGCGTATGGATTATTGGGTGACTTGGAAGGATGAAGGGTTTTGACTGTAGTCTTGTTCCCTTACCTTAACTTGGGGGTTAATCCTTAACACTAGTCCCGTGGGATCTTCCCTACTGGCTTATAACTATAGGATGGGCACTACTTGGGAAACCCTGATTTTGGTAGCGTGGTCCCGTTTTCCTGTTCCACATTTTTCACTACCCTCCACAGATTACAAGCCCTCTTTCATCACCTTCCCTCTCTGGGTCCATATGACCATTGGTTTCGGAAGGCTCTGGTACTCCTCTCCCCTTGTCCACATGTTTGGTTTAGGCCTGGAACGAGGCCTCAAAGGTTGATGCAACTAAAAAAAAGGGATAAAAGCATAATATGGCCACATACAAAAGGAAATGTACCAAAAAATTCAAAATATGTCTGAGACAATAAAATTTAGCATATGGGAAAAAGTGAAATATGAGAGCTCTACCCTTTATCATTATGGCCATCACCCTAGTTCCAAGGGCCGCTATTAGTGCCCCCTGCATCAATAAGAAACCCATGTATTTCCCAATCCCTGGTCGGTGATGAACTACCCCACCTTAAGGGGGTGATCATTGCTATATCATACATATCATGCTCTCATCCCTTGGAGCCCCAAGCTGTAGAATAAAAGAAAAATTAATAAAAGGAAAAAGGAAAATGAAGAAGGGTGGAAAAACAAAGGCTGAGATAACTCATGTACCGTGATTTCTCCCTCCTACATTCATAGACCCAAATATTTGGACATCCCTCATCATTACCACCCTTGAGCCCATGGCATTTGGCCTTGAGACCCTTGTGTCCTTATCCACCTCATTATTATCCACATGACACCTACCACTTGAAGGATGTACCTTGGACATGTCCTTCCCTTTAGGGGTTGGGAACGCCTAACAGGGTTGTTTATTAAATACTCCTATCGAGGGTTAACAACATTACATGTTCAATAACCCTAAATGTGGAAGGGAAACCCATTATGAAGTTTCATTTTTGCCCTTGATTAACGAGCTTATTTACTCAAGTGCACTAATGATTATTGTATCTAAAGATGAGGAGACACATTAGATCTTATACAAGATTGGCAGATGGTTTCACTTTGGGCTTGGCCTTCCTATACGGGATCCAAGCCCACCAAAGGATCATATTGACACTTGTAGGGGAAGCGTTGAGAGCCCATGGGTTTCCATCATGTGATAGAACCTTATCTCATGCTATGGGCAACGTCAACACCTTCAATAACTTGTTCATTGCCCACATTATATACGAGATGATGCACTTGGACCAATAGTGCCCCCAACCAACTTAGTATGGTATACAGGGTTTGGTAGCTGATACGAGGCCCAAAGGAGGTTTGTCTCATCCTTGAGACATGGGAGGTCAAGCACCATCTTTTGTGCCCTCATTTGGACCAATCTCCAGGCTTGTTTTACACTAGGAGACCCATGAGACCACTACTTGTGCCCCAAAGCCACTTTGGAGCACCACATGATGTTTTACTTGGAGATTAAGGGGCCACCCCCTTGACTGTCATTCATGGAGCCCTATTCTTCACCATGGCACCTTGAGGACTCGATTAGGTCTTCCAATGGCCCTCCTACACCATTGCTACATCATTTCAACTTCATTGTAGCTTATCTTACACTTTATGAGTGATTTGGTGGGCTTGTCACCAAATTGATGTTATTTTGCACATTAAAATATTTCTAGGAGCATCTTAGGCTAATTCGGACTCTTAGAGGTTCATACAAATAAAGTGAGACCTCATTTGTATCAAACATCATCACGTACACTTGGATTTCTCTCTCTTGAGAATTTCACATTTCTTCTTGGATGTCTATTGGAGCTTCTCTGATGCATTTCAATATTTTTGGGAGCTAAATCTTGTATTTCTTGGATCCACTAACTTGATCTTGGATTTTGATATATCTCTTCTTGTCTTGTAAGTGTTTTTGTTGAAGATTTTCCATATAATGATGTCTAATGTGTTTAAATTTTGCAACTAGTTAGTTTTTCTTGTGCCCTAATTATTAAATATTATTGTAAAAGTTGTTAGATTGCAAATTTGTGCATGTTACTCATTGATAACAAGTAGATGAATGTTTCTGGTGGATTAAACTTTGTTTTTCTTCCATGAAAATCCATTGATCTTGGGTGGGTAAATGCTAGAGTGATAGCTAGGGCATCACAATTTGGCCTCCTTGAAGACAAATTTTAGCTGAATTTTGAATCACATTGACTCCATAACCCAAGGTTAAGGTACTAATCCAAGGAAATTTGGTGACCACCCTCATTTCTCCACTCTTTTCACCTTCCAAACTTTTTTGGCCCCTTTCCTAAATGGCCAACTAGGGCTTCCTACGAATTGCATTAGGGAGGAGCTTTTGCAACATTGCTTGGATAGGCTACTGCACTGGTGTTTCCCCTAGTGCTCCTCCAAATTTGAGGCAATTCCCACAGACAGGTTGTGAGAAAAATCAAGCTCTAGTTGCGTTCCTAGAAATCATCTTGAAAGTCTTGGTGGGGATCTTCTTGAGGGTTTTTGCACATAGTATTCTGTGGAATAAATCATTCAAAACCCCTTCACTATGCTACCTTGACCTAGTGAGCTCCTTGGAAGGCCTCCTCCCACAAATTTTCATAAACGCTAAGTCTCATGTGGTTCCATTCTAGGATTCTCAAGGATAGCGAAAGCCTATTTAAAGGCATCTAAGTATCATATAGAGCCTTCTTGAGAGGTGCTAATCATCTTATGAGCACTCTATCCTTAGACCACTTAAGTAACTTAGTGAGTTGCTATAAGCTTGGGTTTGATAGATAGTTGCGTTCCTAGAAATCATCTTGAAAGTCTTGGTGGGGATCTTCTTGAGGGTTTTTGCACATAGTATTCTGTGGAATAAATCATTCAAAACCCTTTCACTATGCTACCTTGACCTAGTGAGCTCCTTGGAAGGCCTCCTCCCACAAATTTTCATAAACCCTAAGTCTCGTGTGGTTCCATTCTAGGATTCTCAAGGATAGCGAAAACCTATTTAAAGGCATCTAAGTATCATATAGAGCCTTCTTGAGAGGTGCTAATCATCTTACGAGCACTCTATCCTTAGACCACTTAAGTAATTTAGTGAGTTGCTATAAGCTTGGGTTTGATACATTTTCAATAATATGGCATGCAATGTCATATAACAATTGGAAGAAAGTCTAAGAATGATAAATTAATAAATAATGAACGCTATCAATTCGATATGCAAGGTTGAGGGTTTGAGTTGAATTTTTGTAGCTGAAATATGTAAAAAAAAAACAACATAATGATGATGTTGGCCCTAGAATTAGGGTTGACAATGCAATAAATTCTGGATTTTGCATTTTATCAATTATTAAATGCAATCCTTGCTTAAAGAGAAGTAACACACAAAGTAATATTACTTTTTAGCAATATTTCAAAGAAGCCCTAACCCTAACCCTAGATATCATAATTTTAGAGAGGAGAAAGAAAATAATTTTAGAAGAGAGATTGATCACCACTACCTAGACTAGTGCCTTGATCTAAATGGGCAATAGAGTCACTTAGGGAAAAATTTAATGGATACAACCTTGATGAAGAGGGTGCGAGGGCTAAAGCCTCTTCTCACAAACCCTAGCGACTTCCTTAGGAGGGATATTTTAAGTTCAAGTGATGCACAATTTGGAGTCCTCTTGAAGGATTCAAGGAAAACAATTACATAGGGCACAAGGAATAGAGATTTAAAGATAAATATAGTGTTTTTAAGCATGGCACATAAAGAAACCCTAATTCACATAAGATAACATGCAAAATATAGAAGGTAAGCATTAAACTTACAAAAGTTCCACAAGAATCTCTTCAATCAATCTTAAGAAATCTTCCTCACGCAAAATTCCTTCTCCAAGACAAATTCATACCATAGAACTTCCTTTCAGCCAAGTAGAAGAGATATAAAGCTAGTGCACACTTTCAAAGAGAGATAAGTGTAATGATGAATGATCATGAATAAGTGAATAAGGCTCCCCTCTATTTATATGAGGGTAACCAAGCCTTATTTCGCTAATTTTTCAAGCAAAACCCCTAAAAATGTTTACTTGAGCATTCAACTAGGTCAAAGGTCACAAGTTGACCTTGAAATAGCTCTAAATCATAAAAAAATGCCAAAAATTGCCCACATGTGTGGGAGAACAATGGTGCCTACCATGATGTCATCCTCTAAAATAGGCAATAAGGCATCAAGGAACTAATACAAGGGTCAAAGAGTGCTCCTTACTCCAAGAAAGGCGCAAAGTGCATGTTTACATCTCCAAAAGGTGTCTCCTCCACTGCCATGTCATCCAAGAGGCCCTATGTCACCCTTTTCAAGCATGTAGGAGTGACTTGGCACCTCTAAGGGAATGCATTTTGGCTTCAAAGAGGGATGTGCTAGCCCTCCCAAGTCATCTTAGATTAGATAAACATACATAGCTAGGCTTTGGAATAAGGTACCATCAAATAGGATCAAGGCCAACCTAGTGGTGCCCTGGGTCCATCTGGGCACATCATCAAATAGTCCAATGCCCAAGCATTGAAACTCAACATTTTAGTGTCTGGAGGTTCATCAAGAGATGCAACATCATATGGAAGTTGTTTAAGGCCCAATGCTCATTTCTTGAGGGCCAACATCGGGGCCACAAAGTTAGGTCTACTCTCAGAAAGGGGCAAAGAACCCATTGGAAGGTGTTGAAGTAGAATGAAGCTATCCCTCAAGGGATCTTTGTTGCAACGTATAACCACCTGAACAAAGCCTCCCAAGATCAAGTGAGATTAACTTCATTAGGGACATGAAACCAGTAAAGCATCATAATGAATGATGTCTAAAGTTAGGGGCAGAACAATACTTCACAAAAAACTCACCTTCAAATGTCTAACTGGATTAGGATTTGTAAACAGGTTACCTCATTTATGTTACGAATGATTAGGTCAACAACCTTGTTAGGGGCATCGTGGTGGCATGAGTTACCCCTTTCTTGGCTTGTTTTTTCCACCCCTTTGTTGTGCCTTTTACTTTAATGATTTTCCTTCATTTGGTGCATAGATTAGGAGCCCATGCTTGCTTTGTACTTTTCCAATACCCCTTTAAGATGTAGTAGTTTCCCGCTCATCAGTGTTTGGACATCCAAGAGTTCCTGTTTTCAAACAAAAGCATTAAATGCTTGAGGAACTGGGTGATGGCTAATGAGGGGGAGCTCATGCTGGGCTTTTTCCCATGCACTAAATATTGTCCCAGCCATATTTTGCATTATACATTTTCTTTCATTGTGGCTTTATATGCTTTTAACTTTCTTTCAGTTGTGTTAACCTCCGGGGCCAAGTTTCTGGGCCTTGACTCAAGGGTGTGAATATAGGGTGCCAATTCTAATGACCAATGACTACCAACCTGAAGAATGGAGATGGATAATTGGGAGAAACAGAAAGTGTTTCGCATGGATTACCTTGTACACACTATATCAGTTAATGCCTCCCCATCAGTGCCCTTCCTAAATCCTAAGGCCTCAGAGGATGTCCCATTGGACTAGAGTCAAAGACTAATCTCCCAAGTGAAGTGTGGGAAGAAGGTTACAATCGAGATTTTTCAGTGATCTAGTTTGTCCCGTGATCAATGCTAACATGCTCATTACATTAAATGAAAGCACATGATTGCAAGAATGGTTAGATTACCTGCTGAGAGATGACCCACTTTCCTTAAAGAAGAAATGCTAGATGGAAGAGAGATCTGATTCGAGCAATGGGTGGAGAACTCTAGTATAATGCTATGTGCTGACCATCATGGGTTTCTGCCTGGCTGGCTGTCAAATGAGGATACAAATTTTCTCCTATTGGTAACAGGCCACATGGCATCTTTGTAAGCATTACATGCCTGTTTCACTTTGCCCATTCATACTATACTTCCTGCTATCTGGATTAAAATTACGACTTTGTAAGTTTATAACTACTAGATGGTGGATTCTAATCTGTGTACTAAAGGGTTGATGCTCTAATAATTAATTTATTATAGATGATATTTCTAACTTAATACTTTAATATTTGTCTACTAGTAGCACAGAAATATATGTTGTATTTTCTGCAACTAATTTGGCAATCTGCCTGTTATTTTAATGTGAATGCATCAATATATAAAAGTATATGTTACATACAAAATGCTCCCAGGATGCTCCATTTGCAGATTTTTTGGAAGGAGTGTTGCCAATGAGCTTGCTCTTCACTTCTGTTCCTTGCTTTGGCAACACTAAATCATTCCTTTGGCTTTACTTTTCTATTTCTCGTAAAATAATGTCAAGATATCTTATGTCTTCTTTGAATATTTTTGCAAATACATGTAAGAGTTGCAGTAAGTTGTTAATCTCATAGTGGAAGTTGAAAACTAATTATCTTCAATATATGCCCTGGCATCATACTTTTGCAAATACATTTAATGTTGTACCTTTGTAGTTTTTCAATGCGATGCTAAACCTAATTGGGGAAACATGGTTCTTCATGAGAATGGCCATGCAAAATATTTGCAAACCACATCTTGATTGCAAATGTTTCATTCCCTGTAGGTGGAAGAGAACTGGTTCTGTAATGTGGACCTTTGAATATTTTTGTTCTGAAGAGTGTTTTAGTTCTAGTTGAACCACTGTTTTTGGTTAGTTGAAAAGTACAAGACGTTATTAACATCTGACAATTATGTGCTCCAAAATTGTTAATTGTCAAACTTATGCTGTTGCTTATCTAGAAGGACACTAGTTTTATGATATTTCAAATATGGTTGTTGATGCTCCTCCTTTCCTAGTTTGTTTAGTGTTCATCTGCTGAGGCTTTAGCTTCACTTGTTTGTAGGGTATGACATTTTTTAGATGTTTAGCTATGTTGAAAAGTGTGCAACAAGAAATGCTAAATTTAGAATGTGATAAAAATAGACCTGCTAAAAATAGCATGTCTAAAAATAGCAGTTTGGCCAGTGAGGTCATTGGCCACATTGGGTGAGAGGTCAAATCGCTAAAAATAGAAAGTTTTAAAAATAACATTTCTGGGTCCCTTCCTATTTATAGCAGTCCCTAGTCTATCTATAGGAAGTAAAATTAATTTTGGTCTTAACAGCAGTTTGAAATATTAATTGATTAATTCAGTTGAGTTAATTAATTAAAGAAATTCGAATTTGAAGTCTTTGTGAGCATGCACATGAGTTTGCTCCACTGATTGAGGGAATAAGCATTCTATAATGAGAGAATTAGTTGTTAGTTCTAACTAGTCAAGTCCATTTAGATTATTTTAACAAGTTGTTAAAATAATAAAATATAGTTTGTTAATGCTTCAATGCATGTGACAACTATTATTTTAGATAACTGAGGATGCACTCATGGATAACTGTTGCATGTCAGTTCTGTCAGAGACCCAGTTAAGATCAGCTGTGGGACAGTGTACTATCAGATGCTTAACTATTTAAGTAAAATTAATTTTGGTCTTAACAGCAGTTTGAAATATTAATTGATTAATTCAGTTGAGTTAATTAATTAAAGAAATTCGAATTTGAAGTCTTTGTGAGCATGCACATGAGTTTGCTCCACTGATTGAGGGAATAAGCATTCTATAATGAGAGAATTAGTTGTTAGTTCTAACTAGTCAAGTCCATTTAGATTATTTTAACAAGTTGTTAAAATAATAAAATATAGTTTGTTAATGCTTCAATGCATGTGACAACTATTATTTTAGATAACTGAGGATGCACTCATGGATAACTGTTGCATGTCAGTTCTGTCAGAGACCCAGTTAAGATCAGCTGTGGGACAGTGTACTATCAGATGCTTAACTATTTTTAGTAAGTGGTTTTTGCATGGTTGAGGAACTAGTGTTCTCAAGGAATACATAGTTGGACCATTGGTTGTTTTTGGTATGTTGGAATTAATAGCATATGCTTTTGCTATTATTTCCTAGGCAAACTACGTAAGGACCATAGGGAAAGCCTATATAAACAGGGCTTGGGTGGTTCATGAGACATATCTTCATATCTTCATAGTTCATTGAGAACTGAATAGCTTGAGAGCTAATTCTTTTTGTATTGTGAAGAGGATTTCCACTTGATTGATAATACATGATTGGGTTTTATGATGGTGCTTTCCCCTGGATATATCTTGTGTTATGTGTGATTATTTCTCTTGATCAATTATGCATGTTTCTACTTGATGTTGCTCATGAATTTGATTATGCTTCCGCTTAATGTTTTGTAGAAGTAGAACGAGTATTATGCTTTAGGACATTGCATATATCGGTTTGTTCTATAGTTGAAATTTCTACATGGTATTGGAGCTAGCTGATTTGTAGAAAAATTCTACAAAATTCTACATGGTATCAGAGCACAGGTGATCAAGCAAGAACAATATACTAGCAGGAGAAATTCAAAGTTTATTATTCAGGATATAGATCTCAAGTTCTTAT